>JBAIZL010000005.1:141749385-141754385 GCA_036971475.1 Prosapia bicincta
ACACCCAAATCCTTCCTATAGACCACCAACTTTTGCTAATCAGGGTCAGCCTCAAAGGGGACAACCAAACAACAACACTACTAAACCTCAGTATCCTCAGCGAAATACGGGTTATCAACCTACCCCTATGAGTATTTCCACTAGACAAACAGACAGGCCTTCTAGACAAACTAATTTGTATCAAATGACCGGACAAGGAGCCGAAAAAGACGATTACACTATGTACCAGACTAATGGACAAGAATCATTCGCTTTTGAAGAAGATCTCGGGAAAGAAGAGTACTTCGAAGAATTCCAAAATTTAACCGACAACTACGAAGAAGAGACCGTTAAAATCAATCAGGACGATTTTTTAGGACATACGAGCCTCGGAATCGATTTTCAATAATGAATCTACAAAGCGAAAATAACGAGCTACCATTTGTATACGACACAAACACCAAATCTAGAATATTAATTGACACAGGCAGTACTAGATCATTTATGCGAAAATCTTTAGGATGGAAAAATTTTAAAACAAGCATAAAAAAAGAGCCGTTTGAAGTAATCACCGCACACGGCACTTCAAAAGAAAATTTTTGCTGCACCATACCTCTGTTGTCTAAAAAAGCAATTAAATTTTATTTATTTGACTTTCATCAGAATTTCGACCTATTACTCGGGCTAGACAATATAAAGGATTTAGGAATAAGCTTAGACTTTATAAATAATAAATTAATACTTTGTGATGAGGAAATCCCTATTCAATATTTTAACACTGAAAAAGGAAGTTGTAATAAAACGGATAGCACGTCAATAAAGCAGGAACAATTTAGTTATGTTATACAAGCCCGCACTAGCCAAACAATTAAATTAAAAATACAAAATATTCATAATGGAGAAGGTATTTTACCACACAAACAAGTGAACGGATTAGAAATTCCGCAGTGTATAGTTTCAGTGCATAAGGGTGAACCCTATTGCCCTATTATAAACAATACGGAAGAAAATGTAAAATTAACAATAAGTAAACCATTAGAAGTAAAATCTTTAGAGGAATATAACATTTTCAAACCTGATACAATGCAAACGAACACTAATTTCAATTTATTAGATTATAAACAAAAAAATTCGAGAAGGAAAAATTTAGATTTATCAAAATTTAGAATGGAACATATGAACTCGGAAGAAAAATCCGCTATAACAAGTTTAATAAAAGATTATGCAGATTTATTCCATATTGAGGGAAACGATTTAACTTTTACCAACCAAATAAAACATGTTATTAGGACTACTGATGAAATTCCCGTATACTCCAGAAATTATAGATATCCAGAGATTTACAAGAACGAAATTAATAAACAAACTGAGGACTTGCTTGAACAAGGAATTATTAGACCTTCAAATTCTCCATGGAACTCTCCTGTCTGGATTGTACCCAAAAAACAAGACGCTTCTGGCAAAAGAAAATTTCGATTAGTAATAGATTTTAGAGGATTAAACAAGAAAACAATTGACGATAAATTTCCCTTGCCAAACATTACCGACATATTAGATAAATTAGGACGATCTCAGTATTTTACAACTTTAGATTTAGCCTCAGGATTTCACCAAGTAGAAATGGATAAAAATAGCATAGAAAAAACAGCGTTTTCAACAGAAACGGGACACTATGAATTTTTAAGAATGCCATTTGGACTAAAGAATAGCCCCCCTACATTTCAAAGAATTATGAATAACATTCTGAGAGGAATCCAAAATGAAACATGTTTAGTTTATTTAGACGATATTATAATTTACTCCACTAGCCTCCAAGAACATATACAAAGACTTAAAGAAGTATTCGACAGATTACGCAAAGCCAACTTTAAAGTACAGCTGGATAAAACAGAATTTTTAAGAAAAGAAGTAGCGTATCTAGGGCATGTTGTTACACCGGAAGGCGTAAAACCTAACCCAGCAAAGATTTTGGCAATCAAAAACTATCCAATACCCAAAACCACCAAACAAATTAAAGGATTTTTAGGACTAATAGGCTATTATCGAAAATTTATTAAAAACTTCGCCAAGATAACAAAACCCTTTACTAACTGTTTAAAGAAAAATGCAAAAATAAACATAGAAAATCCAGACTTCATAGAATGTTTTGAAACATGTAAAAATATACTGACTAATGAGCCCCTTCTACAATACCCAGATTTTGAAAAGGAGTTTACTCTAACAACAGACGCTAGTAATTTTGCACTAGGAGCAATTTTAAGCCAGGACAAAAATGGAAAGGACCTTCCTATAGCGTATGCCAGCAGAACTTTAAACGACAGCGAAAATAATTACTCCGCAATTGAAAAGGAATTACTAGCAATCGTATGGGCCACTAAACACTTCAGGCCTTATTTATTTGGAAGAAAATTTAAAATTTATACAGACCATAAACCTTTACAATGGTTATTTTCAGTTAAAGAACCAAATTCCAAGCTTTTAAGATGGAGATTAAAATTAGAAGAATATGATTATGACATAAGATACAAAAAAGGCAAATTAAACCAAAATGCCGATGCTTTATCTAGAATACTATTGAACGTTACTGATAAAAGGTCAACAAACACCCAACACACTGTAGAACCAGACCTTGAATTATCTCCAGCGAACTTACTGAGTCGTTACTTCCCGGAATTGAATGAAGATAATGAGTCTATGGTCGTACAACTCGACGCAACAGATAATGCCAACTTAGAGTACGATCAAGAAAGTGACAGTCAAACCGTGCATTCCAACTTCGAAGGGAACACCCAAATCGAAATACCAATTTCCGACGAGCCTGTAAACTTTGGGAAAAATCAAGTATTTTTATCATTAGTGAAATACGAGCCGAAGAAAGTAAAAATTATAAAACTATTTGGAACTTCAAGAACCCGTTTAATAGTCGAAATATCAGAAAATAATTTTAAAGAGGACATAGTTAATTTTGTAAAATCATATTTGGTACCAAAAATAAAATATAATCTATATTTTGAAGACGATTTTTATGAGAGATTTGCATCATGCATAGCCAAAAATTTCAAACAAACTGAACTAAATTTAGTTAAGTGTAATAAAAAACTCTTAGACCTAACTTCGGAAGAAGATACCCTAGAAACAATAAGTAATTATCATGTTAGCAAAACCAATCACCGAGGGATACAGGAAACATACGAACAAATTAAGCGAAGATATTATTGGCCTAATTTAAAATCACTAATCCAAAATTTCATAAATCAGTGTGACATATGTCAAAGAACCAAATATGACAGAATTCCCTTACAACTAGAGATGAACTTGACACCCACAGCTGCAAGGCCTTTCCAGATAATTCACATCGACACTATCTCTTTAGAAAAGAATGCGTTTATCAGCATTGTCGACAGTTTCACAAAGTATGCTCAAGCTTATCGCTTGGGAAGCTCTCAAGCTACAGAGATTGCAGACAAGTTATTAGATTACTTTGCGCAGTTCTGCTTACCAACAGTTATTATCTCAGACAATGGAACGGAGTTTAATAACAGAATTGTGAAGGAGATATTAGACCTGCATAAAATCAAAATCCATTTTATCAGTACACAAAACCCCCAATCAAACGGATTATGTGAAAGATTTCATTCCACCTTAATAGAACACATAAGGCTGTTAAATAATCAAATCGAATTTAAAAAAGACAGTATAATTAAGAAAGTCAAATATGCTATAATAGCCTATAACAATAGCTTACATTCAGTCACAAAATTAACGCCGTGCGAAGTCTTATTTGGACACATAAACTCAAACAATTTATTAGATATAGATTTAGAAAAACAAATTGTAAATGACTACGTTTTAAACCATAAGGAAAAAACAAAAATACTTTACGAAAACATTAGGGATAGCAATCAAAGAATTAAAGAAAAAGTTTTAGAAAAAAGGAATGTAAACAAAGAACCACTTCCAGAAATACCATCTGAAGTTTATATAAAATCAGTTCAGAAGCAAAGCAAAACGAAAAACAGATATAGCAAGGAAGAAATAGCTTCGATAGATAAAGAAAGAAAAACTGGAAAAATAAAGCCTAGACATCATAACACAAAAGACAAAATACATTTGTCGAAAATTAAAAGGCCTAAGAAGATAAAAAATGTAATTAATGACCAAAATCCTTCTTGTTCATATTCAACACAATCAAATTAAAATCCCAACCATACCTTTGTCCACTAATTCTATGCAAGAAACTTTATTAAACCTTTAAACAACATTGTTTTATTAATTGTATGTGTTGCAAACTGTTGTAATTTATTAAATGATATGTAACTAATTATGATAATAAATATTGTTAATTATTTGAAATATGTTAATCACAAAAAGAATTGCAATTGAAGAAAATTAGAAACTATACTCTTAAAGAGATAACAAAACAAAAAGAATTCTTATAAACTGACTAGAATCCTTTATCAAATCTATAGCAGGCAATTTGAATGTAAATGATGGAAAAATTATGAAAAATTATATAAAACTTTTATTGTAATCAATGTAAATTTTGTAGAACAAAAATTAGATTCTGATAACAATTGTATATGTTATAAACATTTTGTATCTATCCTATGATAGAAAAGACTCATTATAAATTGTATTAATCAATTCCAAATACTTTTGCTCAGTTGAATTATAATGAACAGAAAATTAGACTGTAAAATGCCCATCATCAAAAACAATAACGCCTACAAACTACGAGGATACTGCTTTGGAAATCGCAGACCACCCATTTAACTGGATCTTGGAAATCAACCTTTGCCTGGTGACTTTCTCCAGTGAAGAGGACTTCAACCCATGCCGAAAATTGCCCTTTACGGAGGCCTATTCAGCAGCTTATATACTTCGCCCTCATCAAGAAGATGAAGAGGACCTCAACCGATGCCGAAACTTCGCCAACCCCCGAAGTTTTCTTTAGGGATGGAGGAGTTATATAAACATTTTATGTTAACATTTCATAATTAAATGCGTGCTAGGAAAATTCC
>JBAIZL010000005.1:141761885-141949385 GCA_036971475.1 Prosapia bicincta
CCACTTCGTTCATCCATTATTGCTTCCCCAATTGCACAACTTTCCTCTTGAATGTAACAAAATCTAATTTGACTTTTGAATTGAAATTCATGACAACATTAGCCAGAGTTGTCAGATCTACGTCATTCACTGTTGTTGAGAAGGGTGTTAATACTATCTAAGCAAAAGTACACGAACGAATGCATCTATTTTTCGCTACCTATTATTATTTTAATGACAAATGATGAATATCAGGACGGGCGTGGCGTTTACAACTTTAAAATTCACTTAAATGTTTTGATTTTTAAACTTATGTTTTGGAATTGCATAAAATAAAAACTAATTACAATAAGACTACAATTTAGTAGACTATAAAGACAGTTATTCTGAAATGGAAGCGCAAGAACATGGCCGTTCGTATAATGCGACAAATAGAGCGAGACACGAATCCAAACACACCCGAAACCGTTGGCCCCTTAACCAAAGACTACAGGGAGTAATGCACTTATTCTGGCTTAGAACAAACGGTTCAAATTTATTTAAGGCTGTGGGGTTACTTGTTTCAATTTATATTGTTAATTTATATAATGCCATAGTCTTTCCCTTGCGAGATAAGGAAATATAACAAACTGAAATTAAACAAAAATAATAAAATTTCTATTTATAATATACCTATTTCAACTTTACTAAACGAACTAAACAAAATAAGCAGTTAATATTAAACCAGTTCTGAAATTTGAGCTTCACTTCGTTTTACGACTAACGTGAGCATGTACAGTTGCCCCATTGCATAAGTCGCATCTATAAATATATATATATATTTATAATCTTGCCCCATTACATATGTTAAATGTGATATTGTTTTGGAGCACATGCTGTAACTAAAGTGCCTTGGTCCACTCTTCGTAGTATAAGTGAACACTCATGGCACAGAAAAAACATGAAATTCGAGTATAAAAATAAAAATAAACATTGCTTAAATTTGCACCTGATAACAAATAAGACATGAAATTCAACTGTAATTTATGTACAGTATGAAATTTTGTAAAAAACATAAAATTCTCGTTACTTTATTAAATTTAAGTTTGAAGAGTTACAAATATTTCTAATAGTTTTAATAATTGCTAAGCAGTTAAATATTCTAATAATGTCATTTTATAACGAAGAAATTTTTTTCATATAACACTTGTTTGTTTAATGCATTTACTTAGTTTGCATTTAGTAAGAATTTTAGTTGTGTTTTTTTGCAATCCATTTCTCGAAAGTTTAGACACTCAATCCAATTCCAAGAGTAATTCCAAGTGTACACGTGAAAATGGAGTAACACACCACGTTAATTCGATTAATTACGTATTATACAGTAAATATATCTGTTACTTCAGGCTGGGGCTTCAAGTTATGGGCCATTATTTGTGATATTTTATAAAGTTATACTTTTTTAAAATTGAATTAGAGACCTTACTGTTTTTTTTTTTCAATTTTACGAATTTTAATAAGATCGTTCATTTTAGTGGGATTTTTGATTATTTTGTAATGCTATAGAATTTTATGGTGGAATATTTTGTCGGTAGCATAAGCTTTTCGCATAGTTTCATTTTAACACTTGTTAAATAGATCTAACTACCAATAAAACACCTGGCTGTTAACGTTTTGATCGAAAAAAAACAATCTTACATTTTTGTATCCTATTGCTCTTTGTTTTTCGAAAGCCAACCCTAAATCTAGACTGATAGAATTTTAAAATTTTTTTGTTAAATAAGACAGTAACAATAGTTGTAGCCTAAATGCTTTTTTGTTATCAAAGATGCAACCTGTTCTATCTAACCTGTTCTAACGAATTCTATTACTTTGTCTGTAAACGAAACAAAGCAGTAAAACTATCCCGGCCTAATTTCACCTAATTATTGATATTTACATTATTTAAAATAAAGCGCTAAACCTAACCTATTTAAGTTTGGTTCCATTCTATTGTTGTTTAATTATTAAGGAAAATATTTCTAAACCTAACCTCATCGAGCTTATCCAACACATTCGAAAGTGTTTCTTACTTTACGAAAACAAGAAACTAAACCTAAAGTAATCGTGTCTGACGTATACTCTTGTTTCTACCTAGCGGTAACATGACCTTAAAACCCTAAACATGAAACTCCCTACAAATAAATCGACAACACAGCCCCACCTACCCTCATCACACCAAAGTGCTCCGCGAATAGTGGATTGCTTTCAAAACGTCTGACAACGTCAATATTGCATTTTTCTCTCAAACAAGACCGTTTTCATTCACCGTCGTAGAAGTGCATCAATAAAACGGCCCTTCATATCAGCTGACATGTTCGATTTGCAACAGTTAAAGTGTTACTATTACGTTGTCGCGTACGTCTACGATAGGTTTTTTTTTAACAATTAGGGTAACGAATTAGTTTTAAAATTAAATAGATTACACTGTATGTGTGTAAGATGATCGATTTTGGGTGTGAAACGAAAGCGGTTCATGTTCGACAACAAAATTAGTTTAAGAGGTAATTTACGAGATATAGTTAGAGTCAAAGTATTGAGATGAAAACATCGTGATATTATAATTAAAAAGAATAACTAAAGACTATGAAATTAACTGATATAATCGTTTTGCAGGTTGAGGATGAAAATTGCAAAGCTTTTCCTATGTCCCAAAGACTAAGGTAGCTAGATACAGGCTATAGAATTTATAAAAGTATACGTTAAAAATATTTTGTAATACCTTACCGATAATGTTCAATTGTAATTAATTTTTCCTTTTTTATATTTTACTTAAATAACCATTTTAACAAGTGCTTTATATCGCTATTACATTAAGCCTACTTATAATTTGAAAACCGTGAACAATCAATTAATCAACACATTAAAACTGAAGAAACTAATCGTTGCATACATATTATTGCATCTGTGAACGTTTATTACAATATTTCCTGCTAGAAACAATCTTTGGTCAAGTATTACCCAATTATTGCATTTGTTAATGTTATTTACTGGCTGAACACGTAATACTTTAGGTACAGCCATAACTCAGCGAGTTATATAGTTAAATAGAAGCGTCCTAATATATCATATTCAAATGTTCCTAGCAGTTATTATAAATAAAATTAGGAATAAATATTTTTTATAATGACCTATTGATGATGACGAATACTTATAGCGACCGTTCGGTGCCATTGTGGTAGCTTCCTCAGGAGTGCAAAAATATAAAATCACAAACCATTATACAATTTTACAAATTAAAATATGTAACGCAATTATAAATTAAATAAATTTACATAAATCATTTTATTGTTTTGCATTAAGTAAACACAAATTAAAAATCTCCATGATACAGTTAACACTCTCTAAGCAAACTGTTTGACGTTTAAGGTATCGTGTGTAACTGGTCGTTATATAAACCTATTTATTAATTACTGATAATAGACTAAAAAATATAGAAAATGCAATTATTTTTTTTCTTAGAAAATTCGATGCCAGTTTTTCAAATTGGTAAGAGCAACTAAGGTATAGAGTTTAAATAAACAATTCGAGTTAAAAATCTGGCGTTAAATATTTCCAGAAAGTATACAACATTTTTAATAATATATTATTTTTATATCTCTATTGCGTTTTGTGTAATGGAGGGAAAATAAACACTGACAATGCAATGAAACATCCGTTTGCTTTTAACGTTAATGCTAACTTCTCAACTTAAAAAATCCCAGTTGATTACAAAAACACTTTTCTACAGAGTGACAAACATTAGGTCTAATATTTTATTAGTTCATAATGGGTCCATTATTCCTGAGTATTTCCATCTCTTCGTAAACACACGTTGAAATAAATGTAGGCCTATATAAGATACAAATTTAGTAGACGTTTATAGGCCTATATAGGTCATTTAGGAAATCAAATGTTTGAATTAAAAAGCCAACAAAGTATTATATTTGTAAAAATATGTCACATAATGTAATTTTAATCACAACACTATTGGACGTTTTATAGTGATTGCCAAACAAAATTAAATAATGTGTCCCTGAAGGTGACCAATGAGAGAGACGCGTGTTTAATTATTTCAACAGACATTTTTTTAAAAATATAAGTCTTGTTACAAGAGCTTCTATAAATTAAATAGGACGTTCTCCCATTAAAATGACATGATGTATCAGGGCACACTTCCGTCAAGGAAGCAACCTGCAGCCATAAGGTTGCAAGCCTCGCATTGGCTCAATAAGAGATTTCTAGCTTGGAAAGAGCATTTAGGCCCAATAATTAGAGAAAAAGCTTTAGTGTCTGATCGTTTAACCTTGTTTGTCTTCACACTTGACTGTTTCCCCCCCCCCCCCCTAGCGCAACCATAACAGAATCGAGCACTGGAATCGATTACCCAAACTATCGTAGCATGTTTAATTGCTAAGTATACAGAGAGCCACGGTCCAACAGAGACGGCCATAATCCTGGCTCCTTGTCTGTGAAGACCTAATTATTGAGAGCTCATTATATGAGCCCATTCAAGCGTTCATTTGTTCTCCCTTTGTTATGGTATCTTTTTCAGTTGAACGGTTATGTTACAGATAAAGAGTCTCTGGCTTGATGTTTGTGCTTACACATTCTGTGGGGAAACTTGTATGGAAATCTGTGAACTGATATTTTAGCGACAGTCGCTGAACGCGCCAACGGCCTAATATACACAACCTTCTGTTTATTCGGCGGGAAGGATTTGATCCTTAAATGCTTGACCTCTCTTTCAAAATAAAAGCAATTTTAATTTTTCTCGTCCATAAAAGCAATTTATAATTTTTTTAATACAAAAAACCATGTTTCCATTAAACATATTATTATGTTAATTATTAGACTATTGGTTAGTACTTCTTAAATAATAAATCATTAATGCAGTAAATACATAAACAAAACACACACACACACACACACACACACACACACACACACACACGCACGCACGCACGCACGCACACAGAAAGAGAGAGAACCACATCAGAAGTAAATATATAAATTATGCACTGAAACGTATGCCTTTCTTTGTTCCCTGTTGTAGAAGAAAATGTTACAGACACTCCCAGAAAAATATGACGCAAAGTATTTCTCCATTATCGCAATAAACTCTTTACCCGTCCAAATAAGAAAACATTTTGCCACAAACACACCCTCTGTAATTCTAAAGTTGGAAGCACGTGTTCCACTCCCCCCCCCCCCGTGAGTTGTTCTGTCTTTTCCTAAAACCACTTCACAGCTTGCGTCCCATGACAGTTTAGAAACAATTTGTACTCGCCCAAAGTCGGAGTAGACTTCACATTTGCATATCAGATTAAAGCGATACATAGGCTAACGCGTTACACAGCTGTCACGCTAGCGTATGACGCGGTTTTATTTTCCGTCTAAACGTTTACTTTCAGGAACACTATTTACATGTTATGAACAACTGGATTTGTCTCTAAGATTAGGAATCTTACATGATCACCATCTTTAATTAAGCTGTAACTAACAGAGAGGGGGGTAAAAGAACATGTTGGTCAACAGGTCTCTTTCTGTACCCCTTAAATTAAATTCGCAGGTAATGGATATCTCTGGATGCTCTCTTCACCTAGTTTGAAAGCAGGTATGTCACAAGTAAACGGTCACGGAACGCTGTAATTTTTCCCTATTTGCATTATCAAAGTATTTTAGGGATCACGTCAGGTCAATTTAAATAAAAAAATACAAATGTAACATGGGCACTGAAAATAATTACAGTATTTGTAAGTTATAATAGAAAGTGAAAATCTTTGAAAATTTACCGAATGAGTCTTGTTTTGTAAATAAATTGTTATGTGAACGTGTTGGAGACAATAAAAGCAAGCTAACCATTAGAAGTGGAGACTAAAATATAGTCCTTTGTAACATAAAAATTGGTCCGTGAAATAAAGAGAAAACCTAGGAACCTAAGCATATCTTTGTGTAAATAGAAGAAGTTTTAAATACCCGTGCCAAACGTCCTTTTCTTAGTTTGGCCTAATTCCAACTACTTATTTTTATCCTTCCTCTTGATTTCATTGGAAGTAGAAACTCCCTCAGGACTCCAATTGAGTCCTAAGGTCTACTTCTAGTGAGGTATTTTGAAAACGCGGTGTCATAATTTTACTTTAATTCCAGTACTAGGAAATAATTATCTCCTTTCCTTAATTCTACCAAATACCAACTCTCCTTTTTTATCCTTTTAACATAGCTGTGTAACGGATGATTATATCTCTATGGATCCGATAGAGAGTAGCTCAATAGGTAATCTATGTTATATACATGATCTCATCCTACATAGCCCTACTCTATTAGGATGTTTTACTCTCCTACCTATATCAGCAATCTTTTTCTATCCTTTATAGGATAGGATATTATAGTCATACTAAATAAAACGTCAAAAGAAACAAATAGTGCAATTTACTTCCTGAGTGATTATTTTAGCAGTTTCTTACAGGGTTGTTTTTAAAAACTGTTAAACTTATACTTTTTTACACAAAGTGTTAAATGTTTGATAGAAGGTTGGAATATTTGTAAAATAAAATATGTATTTTATTATTTCTTAATGTTTGCTTATTATTATTATTATAGATTCTCTTATAATTTGAAATAAATTTAAATATTTTAGTAAAATACTATTTTCAGCCACCCGTAGTGTCCCTGAGCGCAATCTAATTTATGAATGCTATTCAAAACGTGTCAGCTAATGGAGATGTGAAAAGGCAAAGATTTATAGACTGTTTGATAGATTGAAAAAAAAACATAATTGTATTGAAGTAGTTTCTTTGTACAGGCATCCAGCTTCAAGAGTAGCCGATAGCCCAAAAATCCACGGTATATTGCCAACCCCCAATGTTGCTTCTTGTTCATGAGAATGTATTGCCATGTTGTTACCTCGGCCCTCAAGAAGTCCCTCATTAGTACGGAAAGGTGCAGTCGAACAAAATGTGTTTTACGCTTTCATCTTCATTTCACAAAGTGCACAGATTCGAGTAAAATAATTGTATTGAATATAAGTTAAATAAGTTATTTATTATATCTCACACTTATTAATTACAGTAAACTTTAAATTTAACCCCTAGCTATGGCTCTTGTATAGATTAGAACTAATTCGCAAAAAGGTTTGATTAGTGAAAAACTATTTATAATTTTAAGTACACTCTATCTTTAGTCCACTTTACCCTTCCACGAAACTGAAATGATTGTTGATAAGGAAAATAAAGGTTTCATAGATATTTAGTAACACATAGTCCGTAAGAAATGCTCGCCAGCAACATCCGGAAACTGAGGTGATTGTCGCTAAGAAAAATAAAGGTTTCATAGATAATTAGTAACACGTAACCTGTAAGAACTGCTCGCCATCACATCCGGAAACTGAGGTGATTGTCACTAAGGAAAATAAAGGTTTCATAGATATTTAGTAACACATAACCCGTAAGAACTTCTCGCCATCACATCCGGAAACTGAGGTGATTGTCACTAAGGAAAATAAAGGTTTCATAGATATTTAGTAACACATAACCCGTAAGAACTTCTCGCCATCACATCCGGAAACTGAGGTGATTGTCACTAAGGAAAATAAAGGTTTCATAGATATTTAGTAACACATAACCCGTAAGAACTTCTCGCCATCACATCCGGAAACTGAGGCGATTGTCACTAAGGAAAATAAAGGTTTCATAGATATTTAGTAACACATAGTCCGTAAGAACTTCTCGCCATCACATCCGGAAACTGAGGTGATTGTCACTAAGGAAAATAAAGGTTTCATAGATATTTAGTAACACATAACCCGTAAGAACTTCTCGCCATCACATCCGGAAACTGAGGTGATTGTCACTAAGGAAAATAAAGGTTTCATAGATATTTAGTAACACATAACCCGTAAGAACTTCTCGCCATCACATCCGGAAACTGAGGTGATTGTCACTAAGGAAAATAAAGGTTTCATAGATATTTAGTAACACATAACCCGTAAGAACTTCTCGCCATCACATCCGGAAACTGAGGTGATTGTCACTAAGGAAAATAAAGGTTTCATAGATATTTAGTAACACATAACCCGTAAGAACTTCTCGCCATCACATCCGGAAACTGAGGTGATTGTCACTAAGGAAAATAAAGGTTTCATAGATATTTAGTAACACATAACCCGTAAGAACTTCTCGCCATCACATCCGGAAACTGAGGTGATTGTCACTAAGGAAAATAAAGGTTTCATAGATATTTAGTAACACATAACCCGTAAGAACTTCTCGCCATCACATCCGGAAACTGAGGTGATTGTCACTAAGGAAAATAAAGGTTTCATAGATATTTAGTAACACATAACCCGTAAGAACTTCTCGCCATCACATCCGGAAACTGAGGTGATTGTCACTAAGGAAAATAAAGGTTTCATAGATATTTAGTAACACATAGCCCGTAAGAACTGCTCGCCATCACATCCGGAAACTGAGGTGATTGTCACTAAGGAAAATAAAGGTTTCATAGATATTTAGTAACACATAACCCGTAAGAACTTCTCGCCATCACATCCGGAAACTGAGGTGATTGTCACTAAGGAAAATAAAGGTTTCATAGATATTTAGTAACACATAACCCGTAAGAACTTCTCGCCATCACATCCGGAAACTGAGGTGATTGTCACTAAGGAAAATAAAGGTTTCATAGATATTTAGTAACACATAACCCGTAAGAACTTCTCGCCATCACATCCGGAAACTGAGGGGATTGTCACTAAGGAAAATAAAGGTTTCATAGATATTTAGTAACACATAACCCGTAAGAACTTCTCGCCATCACATCCGGAAACTGAGGTGATTGTCCCTAAGGAAAATAAAGGTTTCATAGATATTTAGTAACACATAACCCGTAAGAACTTCTCGCCATCACATCCGGAAACTGAGGTGATTGTCACTAAGGAAAATAAAGGTTTCATAGATATTTAGTAACACATAACCCGTAAGAACTTCTCGCCATCACATCCGGAAACTGAGGTGATTGTCACTAAGGAAAATAAAGGTTTCATAGATATTTAGTAACACATAACCCGTAAGAACTTCTCGCCATCACATCCGGAAACTGAGGTGATTGTCACTAAGGAAAATAAAGGTTTCATAGATATTTAGTAACACATAACCCGTAAGAACTTCTCGCCATCACATCCGGAAACTGAGGTGATTGTCACTAAGGAAAATAAAGGTTTCATAGATATTTAGTAACACATAACCCGTAAGAACTTCTCGCCATCACATCCGGAAACTGAGGTGATTGTCACTAAGGAAAATAAAGGTTTCATAGATATTTAGTAACACATAACCCGTAAGAACTTCTCGCCATCACATCCGGAAACTGAGGTGATTGTCACTAAGGAAAATAAAGGTTTCATAGATATTTAGTAACACATAACCCGTAAGAACTTCTCGCCATCACATCCGGAAACTGAGGTGATTGTCACTAAGGAAAATAAAGGTTTCATAGATATTTAGTAACACATAACCCGTAAGAACTTCTCGCCATCACATCCGGAAACTGAGGGGATTGTCACTAAGGAAAATAAAGGTTTCATAGATATTTAGTAACACATAACCCGTAAGAACTTCTCGCCATCACATCCGGAAACTGAGGTGATTGTCCCTAAGGAAAATAAAGGTTTCATAGATATTTAGTAACACATAACCCGTAAGAACTTCTCGCCATCACATCCGGAAACTGAGGTGATTGTCACTAAGGAAAATAAAGGTTTCATAGATATTTAGTAACACATAACCCGTAAGAACTTCTCGCCATCACATCCGGAAACTGAGGTGATTGTCACTAAGGAAAATAAAGGTTTCATAGATATTTAGTAACACATAACCCGTAAGAACTTCTCGCCATCACATCCGGAAACTGAGGTGATTGTCACTAAGGAAAATAAAGGTTTCATAGATATTTAGTAACACATAACCCGTAAGAACTTCTCGCCATCACATCCGGAAACTGAGGTGATTGTCACTAAGGAAAATAAAGGTTTCATAGATATTTAGTAACACATAACCCGTAAGAACTTCTCGCCATCACATCCGGAAACTGAGGTGATTGTCACTAAGGAAAATAAAGGTTTCATAGATATTTAGTAACACATAACCCGTAAGAACTTCTCGCCATCACATCCGGAAACTGAGGTGATTGTCACTAAGGAAAATAAAGGTTTCATAGATATTTAGTAACACATAACCCGTAAGAACTTCTCGCCATCACATCCGGAAACTGAGGTGATTGTCACTAAGGAAAATAAAGGTTTCATAGATATTTAGTAACACATAACCCGTAAGAACTTCTCGCCATCACATCCGGAAACTGAGGTGATTGTCACTAAGGAAAATAAAGGTTTCATAGATATTTAGTAACACATAGCCCGTAAGAACTGCTCGCCATCACATCCGGAAACTGAGGTGATTGTCACTAAGGAAAATAAAGGTTTCATAGATATTTAGTGACACATAACCCGTAAGAACTTCTCGCCATCACATCCGGAAACTGAGGTGATTGTCACTAAGGAAAATAAAGGTTTCATAGATATTTAGTAACACATAACCCGTAAGAACTTCTCGCCATCACATCCGGAAACTGAGGTGATTGTCACTAAGGAAAATAAAGGTTTCATAGATATTTAGTAACACATAACCCGTAAGAACTTCTCGCCATCACATCCGGAAACTGAGGTGATTGTCACTAAGGAAAATAAAGGTTTCATAGATATTTAGTAACACATAACCCGTAAGAACTTCTCGCCATCACATCCGGAAACTGAGGGGATTGTCACTAAGGAAAATAAAGGTTTCATAGATATTTAGTAACACATAACCCGTAAGAACTTCTCGCCATCACATCCGGAAACTGAGGTGATTGTCCCTAAGGAAAATAAAGGTTTCATAGATATTTAGTAACACATAACCCGTAAGAACTTCTCGCCATCACATCCGGAAACTGAGGTGATTGTCACTAAGGAAAATAAAGGTTTCATAGATATTTAGTAACACATAACCCGTAAGAACTTCTCGCCATCACATCCGGAAACTGAGGTGATTGTCACTAAGGAAAATAAAGGTTTCATAGATATTTAGTAACACATAACCCGTAAGAACTTCTCGCCATCACATCCGGAAAATGAGGTGATTGTCACTAAGGAAAATAAAGGTTTCATAGATATTTAGTAACACATAACCCGTAAGAACTTCTCGCCATCACATCCGGAAACTGAGGTGATTGTCACTAAGGAAAATAAAGGTTTCATAGATATTTAGTAACACATAACCCGTAAGAACTTCTCGCCATCACATCCGGAAACTGAGGTGATTGTCACTAAGGAAAATAAAGGTTTCATAGATATTTAGTAACACATAACCCGTAAGAACTTCTCGCCATCACATCCGGAAACTGAGGTGATTGTCACTAAGGAAAATAAAGGTTTCATAGATATTTAGTAACACATAGCCCGTAAGAACTGCTCGCCATCACATCCGGAAACTGAGGTGATTGTCACTAAGGAAAATAAAGGTTTCATAGATATTTAGTAACACATAACCCGTAAGAGCTTCTCGCCATCACATCCGGAAACTGAGGTGATTGTCACTAAGGAAAATAAAGGTTTCATAGATATTTAGTAACACATAACCCGTAAGAACTTCTCGCCATCACATCCGGAAACTGAGGTGATTGTCACTAAGGAAAATAAAGGTTTCATAGATATTTAGTAACACATAACCCGTAAGAACTTCTCGCCATCACATCCGGAAACTGAGGTGATTGTCACTAAGGAAAATAAAGGTTTCATAGATATTTAGTAACACATAACCCGTAAGAACTTCTCGCCATCACATCCGGAAACTGAGGTGATTGTCACTAAGGAAAATAAAGGTTTCATAGATATTTAGTAACACATAACCCGTAAGAACTTCTCGCCATCACATCCGGAAACTGAGGTGATTGTCACTAAGGAAAATAAAGGTTTCATAGATATTTAGTAACACATAACCCGTAAGAACTTCTCGCCATCACATCCGGAAACTGAGGTGATTGTCACTAAGGAAAATAAAGGTTTCATAGATATTTAGTAACACATAACCCGTAAGAACTTCTCGCCATCACATCCGGAAACTGAGGTGATTGTCACTAAGGAAAATAAAGGTTTCATAGATATTTAGTAACACATAACCCTTAAGAACTTCTCGCCATCACATCCGGAAACTGAGGTGATTGTCACTAAGGAAAATAAAGGTTTCATAGATATTTAGTAACACATAACCCGTAAGAACTTCTCGCCATCACATCCGGAAACTGAGGTGATTGTCACTAAGGAAAATAAAGGTTTCATAGATATTTAGTAACACATAGCCCGTAAGAACTGCTCGCCATCACATCCGGAAACTGAGGTGATTGTCACTAAGGAAAATAAAGGTTTCATAGATATTTAGTAACACATAACCCGTAAGAACTTCTCGCCATCACATCCGGAAACTGAGGTGATTGTCACTAAGGAAAATAAAGGTTTCATAGATATTTAGTAACACATAACCCGTAAGAACTTCTCGCCATCACATCCGGAAACTGAGGTGATTGTCACTAAGGAAAATAAAGGTTTCATAGATATTTAGTAACACATAACCCGTAAGAACTTCTCGCCATCACATCCGGAAACTGAGGTGATTGTCACTAAGGAAAATAAAGGTTTCATAGATATTTAGTAACACATAACCCGTAAGAACTTCTCGCCATCACATCCGGAAACTGAGGTGATTGTCACTAAGGAAAATAAAGGTTTCATAGATATTTAGTAACACATAACCCGTAAGAACTTCTCGCCATCACATCCGGAAACTGAGGTGATTGTCATTAAGGAAAATAAAGGTTTCATAGATATTTAGTAACACATAACCCGTAAGAACTTCTCGCCATCACATCCGGAAACTGAGGTGATTGTCACTAAGGAAAATAAAGGTTTCATAGATATTTAGTAACACATAACCCGTAAGAACTTCTCGCCATCACATCCGGAAACTGAGGTGATTGTCCCTAAGGAAAATAAAGGTTTCATAGATATTTAGTAACACATAGCCCGTAAGAACTGCTCGCCATCACATCCGGAAACTGAGGTGATTGTCGCTAAGGAAAATAAAGGTTTCATAGATATTTAGTAACACATAGCCCGTAAGAACTGCTCGCCATCACATCCGGAAACTGAGGTGATTGTCACTAAGGAAAATAAAGGTTTCATAGATATTTAGTAACACATAACCCGTAAGAACTGCTCGCCATCACATCCGGAAACTGAGGTGATTGTCACTAAGGAAAATAAAGGTTTCATAGATATTTAGTAACACGTAACCTGTAAGAACTGCTCGCCATCACATTCGAAAACTGAGGTGATTGTCGCTAAGGAAAATAAAGGTTTCATAGATATTTAGTAACACATAGCCCGTAAGAACTGCTCGCCATCACATCCGGAAACTGAGGTGATTGTCACTAAGGAAAATAAAGGTTTCATAGATATTTAGTAACACATAACCCGTAAGAACTTCTCGCCATCACATCCGGAAACTGAGGTGATTGTCACTAAGGAAAATAAAGGTTTCATAGATATTTAGTAACACATAACCCGTAGGAACTGCTCGCCATCACATCCAGTACAAAATGACTCAGGTTGGCATACATTATTCACAAAGCAGGCTGTAAAGTTACATCACAGTTATCGAATCAGGACATTGACAGTTATTGACGTAATTGAACTGTAATTGCGTCATAAGGAAAGCTTTATATCAAGTGCATATAGAAATATAATGAACTATTTCAAAGGCCAACGTTGGCATTTAAAATATTATTAACAACACTAAAATATACAAATTTAAGACATATCTTTAAAAATGCATTCAAATTAGCGGTCATTCTTACGAAGTGACGCGTCCGGTGGTAGGTATACAATCTATTAACTTAACTCAATGAAAAAACTTCTTTCCATAGAAACGTGTTTAAGGTCGATTGAAACGATACTAAATTCTCAAGTTTTAGGTAACTTTCAACACAACTCATAAATTAATAACAGATTTAATCTATATTAAGAATGTAACTAGTTTATTATAAAAAAACTTAGTAGTTTAAGTAATATTACGTTTACAAGTAAGCCCCTCTTTCTAACAGGTAAACCTTTTAACCCTCTTTACTCTCGTTGAGAGTACGCATAATTTAGGTACAGAAGTATCACTATGTGAAAAACCGCTTGGCTGTATGAAGAGACACTTGTGCGTCCATATTTTTTATGTGCGTCTAAACAGAATAAAGTTATTCTTTATTTAAGAAACCCTTTGCTTTAAGAGAATTGTATTAAATAATAAATCATATAAGTGGACATAAAATTAGGATCAATTATGTATAGTTATAGTGAACCCGCTTGAAAAAATCTTTGTACTAACAGAGTCGCATCTTCAAAAAAAACCGCAACGTCAGTAAAAGCCCACGTTTTCTCCTGGTTGTGCTCATACATATATTAATTGTTATGCATGTGTGTGCTAGCAAGATAATAACCTAAAGGAATCCCTTGCCGTCGCTATTTACCCTTTGAAACAAACTATTTCCATCGAAAGGTTTTCATAGTTTTCGTTCTTTTATTTAAATCTGTAAATTTCAAAACAATACTTTTAAAAATATTACTTTATAGTCTACTACAGAGGTCTGCAAATGGCGGCCCGCGGGCCAGGTCCGGACCGCGAGCTCGTTTTGAACGGCCCGCGCCAAATATTTGAGTTGTCTCACAACAATACAACTTTGCACGCAGGAGGCGTGACACCAAGGGACATGTGGTCAAACAATAGGTCCCCCCACTCTCCCTCCCCCTACAGCGTAATTCCGGTTACTTATGGGTCCCCTTACTTACCCGGACGGTCTGGTCTAGCGACAGTCTCTTACTATCGGTGTCGTACGTCGGTGTCATTGTCATTCTTGAGCTATCTGCTGCTAGTACATAGTGGACATTATTTCAGTGCCGCCTGCATTTATTGTGTTTAACGTTTTGTCGGGTGTGTTGTAAGTTTTAAAAGTGAGTTGTGTAAGTTTGTCAACAGCTACTATGGAAGGTAAGAAAACAAAAGTTGACAGCGAAAATAGACAATTCTTATCAGAATGGACTGATAAATATTTGTTTACACTCCCAAATCGCGCTGGTGCCGTACCTGTATGTTTAATATGTCAACAGACTATCTGTTGTCAAAAGTGTGAACGTCAAACGTCACTTTGAGACAAAACACAAGTCTTTTGATGAAGAATTTCCAATTGGCAGCAATTTACGCAAGTCAAAAGTTGATTCCTAAAGTGCCAGTTATTCAACTTCCACTCAAATAATGAATCGATCTATGACAGCGCAGGAAAAATGTGAAGAAGCGTACTTGCGCATTTCTTGGACTCTCGCTAAACATATGAAACCCTTTAGTGATGGAGAAATAGTTAAAGAATGTATTTTAGCGGCAGGGTGTGCATTATTTGACACCAAACAGGACGTTGTTGACACTATTAGTCGTATTCCTTTTTCAGCAGCTACAACTACTATAAATACAGAGAATTTAGCAGATGAAAATAATAAAATGTTAAAGCAGGTTTTAGCAGCTACAGACAGTTATTCATTGGCCATAGATGAGTCATGCGACATCACTGATATGACCCAGCAAGTAGTTTTTGTGAGATTTTTAGATAAAGCTAAACACCAGTTCATTGAAGAGCTTTTAACTATCATACCAATGGAAGGTCAAACCCGTGGAGAAGACTTGCACAAAGTTTTAACGGAGTTTTTTGAAAATGCTAGTTTTGATCCTAAAAAGTTAATTCCGATAACAACAGATGGTGCTCGTGCAATGACTGGTAAAAACAAAGGTTTGGTTGATCAAATAAAACGTGACGCTATATTCAATGAAAATCTGCTATTCTACCGTTGCATCATTCATCAAACTGATTTGTGCTGCAAACTGAGCCCTTCTCTTGAATGTAAAATGCAGGTTGTGATTAAGATCATCAACTTCATTCGTTCAAAGTCTTCTCTACGCCACCGTGAGTTCAAAGCTCCCCTTCAGGAAACTAATGTACAGTTTGAAGACTTGCTTCTTCATAACAATGTTCGGTGGTTGAGCAAGGGTTTGGTTCTTCAAAGGTTTTTTGCAGTTTTTAACGATATTAAAGTGTTTCTGTCTGAGTGCAAAGAAGACATCGCAAGTGAATACTTAGGCTTCCTACTTGACACAGAACTGAATGTAGCTACGATTGCCTTTCTAACAGATATCTTCAGACATTTGAATTTCTTTAACTTAAAGCTACAAGGGAAAGGTCTGCTTGTGTGTGAACTTTACACGGAAGTTAAGAGTTTTTCAAACATAATTGGTATCTGGTGTGAAGATATCTCTGATGAACGATTGCACTTTCCTAACCTAAAATCTATTTGTGACGAAACTGATGGTATTGATATCAAACCATTTCAAAAAATTTTGAAAGATTTGAAACTTGAGTTTGAAACTATGTTTTCTGATTTTGGGAAAATAGGAAATGTTGTACAAGTCCTTAACAAATGCTTTTCTTTAAAACCAAATGGTGAATGGACAAGTGAATCAGCTAAGATTTTCCACTCAAATAAGGCTGCCTTGCAAATGGAGATGGTCGACTTTCAAGAAGACATCGGTTTGAAGGACAAATTTAGTCAAGTCCCCAAAGATCTTCCTTGTGACCAGTTTTGGATTAGGTATGTTAGCCCTGTGAGATACCCGGAGATGAGAAAATTGGCAATTAAGTTGTGCACAATGTTTGGCTCAACGTACCTGTGTGAGTCAGAGTTTTCAAAAATGAACTTTATTAAAAATCGTTTTAGATCACGTCTGACTGATAATCAACTTAACAAATTGCTTAGAATTAGTTGTACAACCTAAACTTTAAACTTCAAGGAAGTTGTTCAAACTAAAAAATGTCATTTTTCTCACTAAAATGTATTTTATATTACTTTCAAGATATATTGTTCTCTTATTTTAGTATCTTTTGAGTCTAAATATAAACAAATTACTTTACTTCTTTGTTCAAATCTGTTTAAGTTCTTTACCCCATGAATATATATATATATATATATATATAAAGGCCCGCGGCGGACTTTAGAAAGTCCAAAACGGATCCTGACTAAATGTAATTGAAGACCACTGGTCTACTAAACAATTTCGTAAATTAATATTTATAAAATCGATTTTTAAAAACATCGCCTACACAACATTTTTTTATCATTAGCCTACTGAAGAATGTCGAATAACGTCATAAGAGACAAATCCCTGATTTCACTTCACTTTAAAGAGTGGATAAACAAACAAAGGAATCTTCTAAAGAAGAGACGCCCTATCAGAATCCCCTGATACAGAAACCCACAATTTATTACTAGCATGTGAAGGAATTAAGCGAGGTGCATTTCTTAACTTGGAAGACTATTGATTTCCACTCCAAATATTTACCACTACTACTTTCATATTCACTCATAGAGATCTATTTTCAATGGATGTGACGTGTAATCTTTAGTAAAACATTATTTACTATTTCATTTGAATTATTTTACCGTTTATTAGAAGCTTTGCAAAGAATTTTAAAATTTTAAATTGGAAGTAAAAAATTGACAATGATTCACAAAAAATATATAATTGAATGTAAAATGAATAAAGAAATATTTACAAAGGTACTATCTAATTCTGTATTCATGCAACTAACCTAATTAAGGAGAGCAACCTTGGCAGCGCATAGTATGAATTTAAATGTATACTTTACATTTTTGTAGTAATAACTTCTTTACGGGCGGCGAACAAAACATGAGATTAAGTCATTGCTTCGCGTCACTTATTTCTAAAACGTATACATTACAATATATACCTTCCAACATATGATTTATTGTAACAACTGATATTGGTTATAGGTTATGTTGTAGAACAGCCGTTATACAAGTAGATTATTATTATTAAATAGTTTTAATCAGTTGATAAATATAATAATTTATTTAAATTTTGATAAATCTCAATAAAATAATTCAATATAATTATAATAATAAGTAATATATGTTTAATCCTATTTTTGAAAGGAAAACAATTTTAGACCCAACTTATATGTTATAAAGAACTGATTTGATTTGAATTTGTTAACAAAAACTGTATATAGTAAACTTCTAATAATATTTTTTGTTGCCAATATTATTTCATTATTAACTACAATAAATATTAGTCTTTATTAAATGCTTTCCTCAAATAAAGATGTAAACATTGAATGAAAAATACGTAAATTGAAATCTTCAGTGATATTAATTGAAACTTTGTGAAACTATTACCTCTATTTTGATATCATTTGTGTCAGGACACCACAGAGCCAAAGTTTTTAGCAGTTGAAATACTACTTGTAATATCTTCGGAAGTAAACACTAATATATAGTTACTTAATTGCGTCTTGATTTTTATGGAGTTCCTCTTAAGGACCTCTCCCTAATACGTTCATAGCATACTAAAATATTATTTTATCAAAGAACACATCTTTACCTGCTTTTCAATCATAGTACTTTTTCTTTGGATAGTTTTAATACAGTCTAATCTCTAGCCCGTAATATGGGATAGTTTTTGTTTATTTACTTATACTTATATATAAATATATATATATATATATATATATATATGTATATATATATATATATATATGTATATATATATATATATATATATATATATATATATATATATATATATATATATATATATATTGTTATTGTAGTTTTCGGATTCCATTTTTAATAAAGGAATATAATAACGAATGTGTTTAATTTTAGATTGAAAGATGATTTATAGAATAGTGTGTTTATATTTGTGTACATTTATTAGTTAAAACAAAGAATTATTTTTTAGAGTCTTCAGCAATGAATATGTCTTTACTGTATTTGAATGTGTATATATATATATATATATATATATATATATATATATATATATATATATATATATATGTATATATTAAATATGGTGATATGTTTTCTTGTAATATAGTTAATAAATTTAAAATATTTCAAAAACAAGAATACTTTTAATGAATATATTTATTCAAAGCTTTTCGCCGATAAAATAGTACCAGCATCTTCAGGAAAATAATTATCTAATCAATATATATATATATATATATATATCCTGGTATTTTGTAGAGAAGGTAGAGGTTAGAGATTTAATGAGTTATTTTCCGCAAAGTTAGATGGGTGCAGATAGCATAGCCATAGACATTCTCCAAAACTGACAAAACCTCTAAAATATTGAAGTACAGTATTGTTTGCATTAATAAATTCCTACGTACAAATCTATTAGGCCTATCACTGCACCGACACTGACGCTGCTGGGAGACTTACGTGCAGAGTTAAGTGTGTGTCCTACAGCTCCTTTTTACATTGAAATATATTTATTCACTTTCCTACCTTCCCCTTCAACTCCAATAAACAAATGTAGTTTTTCATTTTGATCTATCAGTAAAATCGTGTGCATCATCTTTCTGGTATCTTTTGACAAGCTCCTAAATCGGTAATCGACAAACGGAAATATGTGGGATAGTTCTCAGACGTCCGATATTGTACGAATTGACTTTTACCATCAAGTTTTTTTATAACATTAAAGGAAACACGAAAGGCATTTTATACAAATAAAGCATGAAATTAATAATAGAATTAATAAAACGACATTCTAAATAAATAGACGGGAATTGTAAATTAAATCAGAGAACAAAAAAGATTTCAGGAATAAAGTGGATTTTAAAGGTTTCAAGAGCAATCATAAAATACTGTGTATGCATGAATATATCGCCATTGTTAGACTGGCCTACATTGTAGTTGGTAATCAAAGCAAAAAATTGCATTCATTTATGCAGAAAGTAATTTTATTGCTTTTCAATTGAAATATTTTAGTGTGTAGTATATGCTGAAAATAAATATGAAGCAATATTTGACTTCTATGGAATGAACGAATGTTAAATAAAATTGGCGAAGTGTTTTATTAAGTTTCATTGAAAAATAATTAAGAAAATCAAAATAAAAAACTTAATGAAGATTTTAGTACGTTAAATAGTAGGAAGAAAGAAAAATTAAGGATAAAATTGTGACGGGTCAATAAACTGGGGGTAGATCTTATTAAACAAGAAGAAATAAAACTCATAGCTTTGTATAAAATTTTCTTGAACGCAATTGAGGGATCTAAAGAAATGATAACGTAAGTAGTGATGGAAAAAGAAACGGTGAATACAATAACCGTTAAACGAAAAGATTTATAAACGGTAGGCATGAAGAAATGGTGAACGAAAGTAGTGGTAAAAGGAAGAGGTGGTGAATGAAAGAAAGTAACAGTGAGCGGAAGGAAAGGTGAAAGGAAGATGAAGTGAGTGTAAAGAATGTTGAACTAAAACACTGGTGAATGGTATGAGGAAGGAATAGTAAAGAGAAAGAGCTTGAATGAAATAAAACGTGAACGAAAAGAGCGATGAAGTGAAGGAAACGAGAATTTAAGGAGGACTGAATGGAAAGAGCAATAAGAGAAATCACCAGTGAAAAAAAGTACAGTGAACGGAAGGAATGATGAATCGGTGAATGGATCGAATATTAAACGAAAGGGCTTTTAAACTGAAGAAATGGTCAGCGGGAGAAGCATTAAATGGAAGGAACGGCAAAGAGATAAGTGAGCGGGATGTTGTTAAAATGGTAATAGAGAAGGGAATAGTCGTTTAAATACCAAGAACAGTCGGTCTTAGTATTATCTATAAAGGAATAGAACTTTGTCGGGTAATTTTGCAGTAAAAAAAATAATTAAAAAAAAGTTGTCAGTGTAAGAATGAATTGTTTAATAAAAAATATTGGAAATTTTGAACCGTTTCAGTATTGTTATTGAGATAAATTTTATTATTACAATTCTTTAGTTATATTTGAATTAGGAACAGAAAAATAACAGAAAACATCACTTCTTGTGAATAATTGGTTCTGAGTTGAAACATTAGTTTCTAAGTAGAACTAAAGAGACATACATTACATAACCTGGACCTTACCCACAAAATGGTCAGAGTTTTCAATGTGAGACTACACGCAAAAGTTAAGACATCATAATGTTAGAGTAAGGAATCCAGCTGAAAAAATAACTCTGCACAAATCTTCATTTCAAGACATTTATAATATACATTTGCAAGTAGCAATAAACATGGGACATCTGAATACGCCACACTCAAAGTAAACGTTGACAAGCTTGTGCCTTTTCCTATTCCACCTATTTTCAACAAAAGGTGGATTCTTCCACACGTTTATGAATCTAATAGGTTGATATCTCCTTATTAAAATAGATAGTACCTATATCTCAGGGGTGCTGTTCTTCCCAGAACATAATTTAGCAAACTGCTCTGACATAATAAACATAATTGTATCATTTGTTTAGGATAATACGAGACCCTCTCTAAAGGAGTCTACGTTATTTTAGTTTCAATGTCTTTCATAAAACATATGGCGTGCGAAAGTTTAATATAAAAACGAGCATTCGTTTTGCTTTTCTAAGATTAAAGGTAATGAATACATCCTAAGAGTGGTTATGTTTTACCCCCAAGAAAGGGCTAACAATTGTAAACTGAGTCAAAAATACTCTGAAAAATTATCGAAATAAAAGCAGAGATCACGCATCAGACAAACTCTGGGAAAGATCCAAGTCGCGTGACTCTGAGGGTTGCACGTAACACCCTTGAGGGTAAGGGGTAAAAAGTACAAATTAAATTAGTTTCTTTCCAATCTCTTCTTACTTTCTTACGTGAACATGAGCATATAGGGGACATTTATTTGCAGATTAATAAGTAGGTCCACTGTAGGCAATCATTCATAAAATGTATTGGCTAATAATCATAAAACTTTGTAGAACTGTTATATTTTTGCATCATATAACACATGTATTATTAAAAATGTTGGATACTTACATGTTTCTCTGCTTTCACTCACTAATTCTCTCAGTTACTCTTTATTTGTTCCATTCTCCGCTCTCTTCATGTTATCGATTTTATTTATCTCGTTACTCTTTCCCATTTCATTAACCTCTTAGTTTTATTACATCCTTCTTTCTAACCATCTTTGTTGAGGTTAGAAACAGTGTTATTTAAGCACCCTAGTTGTCACTAGTTTTCAATGATTTTTCATTATCATCCAATTCTCGGCCCCTGTAGTCATAATTAGTTGCAATAAAGTTCTATAGATAGATATTTTCTTCAGATTTATATTTATTTAAGGTTTCTACAGTTTAACGCATTTCTTTACATAGTCGACTACCTCCTTTTTCTATTATTCTACTTTCCAACTCTCCAACTCTCGGTCACGACATCGATCCTAACACCTCCAAGACCTTTCGAGGCATCCTTTATTTCTTCAACCGGTTAGACTCTATTCCGATAACCTCTTTATGCATCTGATACGACTCTTCTTACAGCCCGCTCTTCTATGTTATTAAATCTTCTCCGAACGTTATTTTTTTCAAGTCAATCTTTGTTTTACTTCTTTGTTCTCTTTTTAACCAATTCGTTAGTTTACAACATCATCTAAGGTATTCCATCTTTCATAACACTAGTGTGTTAACATTTTTTTACGATCTGTTTTTGCCTCATTTGTTGCTGCATTTTGTACTAACGTTTTGTAGATTCTGTCCTCCGTAGCTCAGACGTAGTTCTTCTCATGGCGTCTTCCATCCAGTTCTTAGGATCTTTCATTTTTAACTCCATTAGGCTCTATTCCATGATCTTCCATAATCATCTCCTATGGCTCGTCTTACATGACCGCTCAATTTTAATCTTTTATCTTCTACGAGGTTATTGTTTCTTTTCTAGTTAGCGTATCTACTTTATTCCTTTGCTCTTCTCCTATCCTTGTTAGTTTATACTATCGTCTAAAATTATTCATCTCTCTTTCACTCACTATTTTACTCAAATCTTTATTTATTACCTTTCCTACTGATTGTCATTATACTTCACACTATAAAGTATAATGTTTTATAAAAGTGTGTTTTCGTTTTCATTTCAAGATGTTGCCCTACCAATGGAGCTGTTTTTCCTAACCGGTGCTTCATTTAAAACATTGAAGTTTACTACTAAAGTTTTGTGACTACTATCTCTAGATAGTTAACTTTGTCTTAACATTTGATTATTGAATTGTTCTCAACCATTACAACATTTATTTTCTCTTCTGTTTTTGGCAATTTAAGTTCATTAATACTTTCTAACTTCCTCACAATTAAACTCAAGTGAGTTGTTGTAAACATTACTTGATCTATCACAAAGGAATGTGAGTAATATTTGTCTTTTACTGTTAGTTCTTTTAAAAGTTTAATTCCAAATTTAAAAGTTAAAACAGACAAAACATTCGAATAACAAAATAGGACAATTTCATTTTAAAAAAGTATTTGTATACAATTTTCATCGAAAATAGTTTAATTAAAATAAAAAGTTATAGTTAATGAAATGATTACTCTCAAACAATTTGATGATCAGGGAGTTACTGTTTTTCATTAACCGTTAGTCTGGCGTGCATAATCTGCGAGATGAAAAGCATCGTTTTCCTTTTGATTAAAGCCAGAGTTTTCGTGCAAAGGTTTGACGAGGAGCTTTGCACACAATTTTCTTCTATGCAAAGACATGTCGCTAATTTTACATGAACTCTGAGAACGTCTGTAACGAGCTTACAAATTGTCAACTCGATCTAGTTCGATTCTACTGTTAATCAAAATATGTTGGTCCATTTTAAAGTTTCTGAAGATATCAACTTTAGAGACAGAAAGATTGTTTTATTAGTTCAATTAATGTAAAATGTCTTAAAGCTCGAAGAAACAAATAAAACATCTCAAATAACTAAAAAGTTTACAAATTACTAAATTGTACTTATTTAAGGAAATCATTCATTCAATAATAATTTATTTGCCTTATTAAAACATATTATAGATAGTGTAAAATTTGAACCAACCAATAATTGCCTTTGTAGCATTACTCTACGATCACACAATAGGGTTCATATTATTTCAGTGTTAGGTTATATGTCTACAGCTATTCATATTCAGACACATATATTATAAATGTTAGCCTAAAAGTTGTTATATAATATATCACTACAATACAGTTGTTATAATATAATGTTTACATTTAAACATAAACTTATGAATGAGTATGTAATTCAATAGAAAATTTATGTACTGCTACAATCGTACTAAATGAAAGAATAGCGACACGTAGAGGTATTACTTTACCTAATTTCACACTCCCTCTTTCCTCAACACACTGAAAAATATAGACACAGACTTTGAACTATTTAGGAGTCGGTTAGCTTAGTATTAAGCAAGAGCCTACGGGTTCAATCCATGTGGAAGGCAAATATTTGTCAAGTTAAACGGGCAAATCTGTGTGTGTTACAATTTTGGGGGACCAGTTGTTTTACACTTCTTACGACTCTTAGAGAAAGTTAACTAAAACATGGCAATACTCCATATATTTTTTAGCCCTGAAGGCAAATTCAACTTTAAGACCACAATCATGTTTCTTTATACCATCTTCATCGTGTTCTCATCTTCTCACTTCAAGGCAAAACAATTCCTACAACAGCATCGGCTACTTCTTTCCCTCTTCTATTCGGTCATTGTTATTTTTCCAAAAACTAAAAATATTGTATCCAGTACTTTGTAAAGGTAGTAGACAAGTAATATAGGAAATTTTTCTGCACCTACATTTATCTGAATACACCAACTAGGTTATCTTTTCTTCGTAACTTTACCTAAACTAATAACACATTTTTGCTCAAAAACTGCTATTAAATATGAGTTCGTTTTTAACCATAGCAAGATTAAACGAACCTTACGTAGCCTAAAGAACACTTTTTGTATAATTATGCCCACTACACACACTATATATAACCTAACCTACTAACTAATCCTATAATAGCCCAGCTCACACCCCGTTATTAAAACCTATTCTAAATTTACCAACTATCTTAGACAAACTAAAAATAACTCACGTTATTTATAACCTAACCAACGTACCAATTATATAACCAATTTATAACCTACCAATTATTTCAGTAATAAATCAACAAATACCACGTTATTAAAGCCTATTCTAAACCTACTGACAGTTTTTACAAAAACTCAGTAGAACATTTGTGTACATTCTAGTACATTTTTCTGCCTTTCCTAATATAATTAGGGATGTACTTTGTAACCGAAATGAACATAATACTGGAGTAAAAATACTTGTGGTTAGAGGTTGTATGTTATATCTATGAACTACATTTTATTTGTGTTTTGTTTTCACATCTATAAAGCGCCCAGAGACAATGGAGGGAGGTAGAGAGAGAGATAGAGACAGACAGACAGAGTTAGACAGAGAGAGAGGAGGAGAGTGAGAGAGAGACAACAAAGCGACAAGAGCGGTGACAAACAAATGGTTCAGAAATGTGGTCTTTGTTGTTGCGTCATAAATAATAATAATATTTTCGTTTCTTAAAACATCATTTGCTATAAATTACACCTCACACGTATTTTATCAGCTTAAAAAACAAAACTCAGAATTGCCACTTCAATCAATGGAGAATCGATACTTGATACTATGAGAATCGACGATATCCTGAATCGAGAATCGGAATCGGCTCATCTTTAATTATAAAATATTTCTTTGTTGTTGATGCGTAAATAGTACTACTTTATGTATGTTTTCAAAATTGAGACATTCCGAAACGTGTCAACAAAGGTAAACATTATAATGTTATAAAAGGCAGAAAAATGTACTCGAATGTACACAAATATTCCTAACAAGAGTGAAGATGAGTATAATAAGAATTTCAGTAAAACATGTTTGTGTTTTTACCTATTAATAGAATCCCAATTATGTTTTTGTTGAAAATACAACTATTCGGAATTCCTATATTTAAATAGTGTACATTATTTTCCTCAAGAAATAAATTTCTTATAAATTCTAATATGAAGATAAAACTCCGTTATTCCTCCCGATCCGTTCCCGGCGAGAAAACTTGACGAGTAAAGTACCAGCTAGTGCTTTTCTTATCGTCTCGTGAACGGAGATCATAGCATAACCGACGCCTTACCATGCAAGTTCATTGTTTTTCGGCTAGTTTGAGTAGTTTACTAGTTCAACTTGTCTAACATGTAACTAGTCTCAAACACGCCTCGCTTTAAAGGCACCCTGACGGAACCATACCTCATTAGGGACAATCATAGAATCAACGGATCGCGTTCTTTGTAAACTGTTCAACCACAACGTGGACAAAAGCTGCCGTTTAAGAAGGGATGTGATGGCGGCAGGTCGGGACAAAAACTGGGTAAACAATGGTGGAAACTTCCGGCGGTGGACGTGCCACGATGACCAGCACGCTCTGCGGTGACTTTGCCTCTGCCCGCTCTCATCACTTATTTGAAGACGTGTCCCATATTTCATCAAAATGAAAATATATATATTTTACATCCAGAAAGAATAAAAATAAATAAATAAATAAATATATATATATATACTTAACGTTACACTTGGTTCAACGAGAAAGTTTATTGTATTATTTGACTCATTTCTATTGGAAAGTGATATCACAACAACCAAAAACTATAGGCCTAAAATCATTTCTATAGAAATCACAACATTCTTTACCTTATAATATATTTTCTATTACAGGAGAGTTCTCGAAAAAACACGACAGTGAATTTGCCCTCCTTGTAAACTCTTTATTCAATTTTGTTGTTAGGTAAGTTGTTTTGTTAGTTGCAATAGTAATTACTAATAAAACTTTGAATTCGTTCCAGATGGAAAGAATTTTTACGTTTTTTGTGAACCATTCATTCAACCTCGTAGTTAATAACTCGTGAAGTTAGTTACAGAGTTTGTAGTAATGAGTTAAATTGGATACAGTCTACATAAGACTGAGATATATACTGCAGTAGCTTTTCGAACTATTTAAAGTCCTGGTTCTCTAATAAATGCAGTAAGGCTGAATGTAGTAAAGAAATGAATTGGATCCAGATCGCAGAGGAATGTGGTTGATATTTTATGAATGTTTTATATTAACTCGTTGTTTCATAATTTGTGGACTTAGTTAAAGTTTATAAATAGGGGAACAATGAATTGGATGCATTTATAATACGTTTTGGGTAAATATAATTCTCGTGTGAAACATTTATTTAAACTCATCGTACTGTAAATAGTAAATTAGTTACAAGTTGTAGGCGACGTAGTGAAAATTTAAGATCGTACAGGGCTATATAATAGAATTATTGTTTTATGATTTTTATTTACGTTTGTTATACGGTATGGTATTTGGAGTTCCTAATTTGGAAACAAATTGAATTGGGCTCAGTTCAAAGATAATTGTGATGAATTTAGTTCCTTTGTGAGTTCTTTTTATCTTTGTTGTTTCCTAACTCTTGAAGTTAAGTTTAAAACAATGACTTGGATCCAGTTCGAAGATGATTGAGATGAATTTACTTATTCTTGTTAACTCTATTTCTATTAATGCTGTTTAAAAACTCGTACAGGTAGGCCCTAATTATAATTCGAAACATTGAATCGGATCGTCGTCTAAAAGGATTGTATTGAATTTATTTCTCCTCAACACTTAACCAATATGCTGGCTTTGTAAATACAGAAGTGTTATGGATTGTAAATGGTTTTGGATTGGATATAATAAAGTTTTATATTTTGATGTTTGAGGCTGAACACCCTTAAGTTTGCATCGCCATATTTATTCAAATTACCGTAAAAACCTCTCAAAACAAACCACTTAAATGTAAAGCCTAATTAGAAAATAATGGAACACATTTAATTCATCTGCTATTTTAACTATCATTCTCGTTTTGCCATCCTATTGAGGGGGAATTGAGGTAGGCCTATGTTAAAAAAATACTCTTTGTAAATCCAGTAGAGCGGAATAAAAAGCGCGGGGTGAATACAGTCCGCACTTCAACCCTTAATTTGCTACAGTTGCGTTGTTGCTTTAGACCGTTCGTTTACAAAATTACATTTGTAATTTATAAAAATGTCTACAGCGGTACTTGGAAATTATTCAAATGGCTGAAAGTCTGTCAACAAAATTCGTTTTCCGTGTAGATCCTTGTTAGTGTCGTTAGTAAAATTATTAAAATATTTGATATAGGCCTACTGTACTTATATTAAAATTATTATAGGATTTTGAATTATTTTATGTTGTTACTATAAAATAAGTAAACAGGGAGTGTTACATTATTGGAATGCGTCATTACTTTAACTAAGTGAGGTACGAAGGAAGTCGTTATGTTTAGTAGTTTGCACCTAATGTAATAGTTTGCGCCTAATGTAATAGTAGCACCTAATATAATAGTTTGCACCTAATGTAATAGTTGCATCTAATATAAAAGTTTGCGCCTAATGTAATAGTTGCACCTAATATAATAGTTTGTACCTAATGTAATAGTTGCATCTAATATAATAGTTTGCACCTAATGTAATAGTTGCATCGAATATAATAGTTTGCACCTAATGTAATAGTTGCATCTAATATAATAGTTTGCACCTAATGTAATAGTTGCACCTAATATAATAGTTTGCGGATAATGTAATAGTTGCAGCTAATATAATAGTTTGTACCTAATGTAATAGTTGCACCTAATATAATAGTTTGCACTTAATGTAATAGTTGCACCTAATATAATAGTTTGTACCTAACATCCTATAATAATTTGATCTAATATAATAGTTTGCACCTAATGTAATAGTTGCACCTAATAGCCTATAGAAGATTGCACCTAATTTAATAGTTGCACCTGATATAATAGGTTGCTCCTAATGTAATAGTTGCACCTAATATAATAGTTTGTACCTAATAGCCTATAATAGTTTGCACATAATTTATTAAATGCACCTAATATAATAGTTTGTACCTAATTTAAAAGTTGCACCTAATATAATAGTTTACGCCTAATGTAATAGTTGCACCTAATATGATAGTGTGTACCTAATGTAATAGTTGCACCTAATATAATAGTTTACGCCTAATGTAATAGTGGCACCTAATATAATAGTTTGTACCTAATGTAATAGTTGCACCTAATATAATAGTTTGTACCTAATGTAATAGTTGCACCTAATATATAATAGTTTGTACCTAATGTAATAGATGCACCTAATATAATAGTTTGTACCTAATGTAATAGATACACCTAATATAATAGTTTGTACCTAATGTAATACATGCACCTAATATAATAGTTTGTACCTAATGTAATAGTTGCACCTAATATAATAGTTTGTACCTAATGTAATAGTAGCACCTAATATAATAGTTTGTACCTAATGTAATAGTTGCACCTAATATAATAGTTTGTACCTAATGTAATAGATGCACCTAATATAATAGTTTGTACCTAATGTAATACATGCACCTAATATAATAGTTTGTACCTAATGTAATAGATGCACCTAATATAATAGTTTGTACCTAATGTAATACATGCACCTAATATAATAGTTTGTACCTAATGTAATAGTTGCACCTAATATAATAGTTTACGCCTAATGTAATAGTTGCACCTAATATAATAGTGTGTACCTAATGTAATAGTTGCACCTAATATAATAGTTTACGCCTAATATAATAGTTGCACCTAATATAATAGTGTGTACCTAATGTAATAGTTGCACCTAATATAATAGTTTACGCCTAATGTAATAGTTGCACCTAATATAATAGTGTGTACCTAATGTAATAGTTGCACCTAATATAATAGTTTGTACCTAATTTAAAAGTTGCACCTAATATAATAGTTTACGCCTAATGTAATAGTTGCACCTAATATGATAGTGTGTACCTAATGTAATAGTTGCACCTAATATAATAGTTTACGCCTAATGTAATAGTTTCACCTAATATAATAGTGTGTACCTAATGTAATAGTTGCACCTAATATAATAGTGTGTACCTAATGTAATAGTTGCACCTAATATAATAGTTTGTACCTAATGTAATAGTTGCACCTAATATAATAGTTTGTACCTAATGTAATAGTTGCACCTAATATATAATAGTTTGTACCTAATGTAATAGTTGCACCTAATATAATAGTTTGTACCTAATGTAATAGATGCACCTAATATAATAGTTTGTACCTAATGTAATACATGCACCTAATATAATAGTTTGTACCTAATGTAATAGATGCACCTAATATAATAGTTTGTACCTAATGTAATACATGCACCTAATATAATAGTTTGTACCTAATGTAATAGTTGCACCTAATATAATAGTTTACGCCTAATGTAATAGTTGCACCTAATATAATAGTGTGTACCTAATGTAATAGTTGCACCTAATATAATAGTTTACGCCTAATATAATAGTTGCACCTAATATAATAGTGTGTACCTAATGTAATAGTTGCACCTAATATAATAGTTTACGCCTAATGTAATAGTTGCACCTAATATAATAGTGTGTACCTAATGTAATAGTTGCACCTAATATAATAGTTTGTACCTAATTTAAAAGTTGCACCTAATATAATAGTTTACGCCTAATGTAATAGTTGCACCTAATATGATAGTGTGTACCTAATGTAATAGTTGCAAATAATATAATAGTTTACGCCTAATGTAATAGTTTCACCTAATATAATAGTGTGTACCTAATGTAATAGTTGCACCTAATATAATAGTGTGTACCTAATGTAATAGTTGCACCTAATATAATAGTTTGTACCTAATGTAATAGTTGCACCTAATATAATAGTTTGTACCTAATGTAATAGTTGCACCTAATATATAATAGTTTGTACCTAATGTAATAGTTGCACCTAATATAATAGTTTGTACCTAATGTAATACATGCACCTAATATAATAGTTTGTACCTAATGTAATAGTTGCACCTAATATAATAGTTTGTACCTAATGTAATAGTTGCACCTAATATAATAGTTTGTACCTAATGTAATAGTTGCACCTAATATATAATAGTTTGTACCTAATGTAATAGATGCACCTAATATAATAGTTTGTACCTAATGTAATAGATGCACCTAATATAATAGTTTGTACCTAATGTAATACATGCACCTAATATAATAGTTTGTACCTAATAGCCTATAATAGTTTGCACATAATGTATTAGTTGCACCTAATATAACAATTTGTATCTAATGTAATAGTGTGCATTTGATGTAACTATTATTATTATTATTTATTATTATTATATAGTATTATTATTAGTTGCACCTTAATTGATACCTTTTAAATATAATTATAATTGGATTAAAAATTATATAATTAAAAACATAGTTTGTTAAGGAATATCATATTTATGTAAACAATATTAAAAAAAATTAGTAATAATTAGACCTGTATAAAAGGTATGTAATTTGTTCTAAAACCTCTCTGTGTTTGTAGGAGAATTGGTCAAATTCAATTATTTGAAAAGAATGTGTTTATCAAGTAAACGAATCAGACAAAGAAAAATTTAAAGTCAATATCTAATTAAGTTTTATTTGAGTTAATCCTTTTTAAATAGTTACAATTATTATAAATATTTATATACATGTGACACAATCACAATATTAAGTGCCAAAATATAAAGCGAAATAAATTATTACAGTTAAGTCATAAAATGTAATTAATGAATTAATATTTGAAAAGAGCTGTACTAACATCAAGTGTCATCCACTACAAGTTTAATAAAATATATGTGAACTAGATAGGATGAAAGAAAAGTATGTTATTAACGATTGAAAATTTGAACAAGGTATCTAAATATATGTAAGGAAAGTGTGAAATAATAGTAGGAGTTGAATGAATGAATTCGTATACGATTTTAAAAAACCAGTATTAAGAGCAAGTGTCTTCCCCTAAAAGTTTTAAAAAAATATGTGCTTAAATTTGAATGGATAAATAAAAGGTTTTTTATTATTAATGATTTAAAATTTGAATCAGATATATAAATATAAATGGAGAGAGTACGAACTAATAGTAGTAATTGAAAAAGAACGTAATTATTGAACTTTTGATAGTGAAAAATCTAAAATGTTCAAGCCAGTCTGCTTCCCCTTCTCGTCTTAGTCAGTCAGCTGTCGTCTCTTCTTGTTCAAGCCAGTCTGCTTCCTCTTCTCGTCTTAGTCAGTCAGCTGTCGTCTCTTCTTGTTCAAGCCAGTCTGCTTCCTTTTCTCGTCTTAGTCAGTCAGCTCTCGTATCTTCTTGTTCAAGCCAGTCTGCTTCCTCTTCTCGCTTTAGTCATTCAGCTGTCGTCTCTTCTTGTTCAAGCCAGTCTGCTTCCTTTTCTCGTCTTAGTCAGTCAGCTCTCGTATCTTCTTGTTCAAGCCAGTCTGCTTCCTCTTCTCGTCTTGTTCAGTCAAGTCTTGATTCAGTGTTCATCCTGTACAGTCATCTTGTAGAGCGTAATATTCTCCAGATTAATAAAGTGTTATATAATCAGTTTTGTAAACTTAGTCAGTCTAAAACTTGTTATTTAAATTATTCTAAAGTTCTTAGCTAAGTTTTTATTTCTACTGTCTATTATATTTATTTATTGTTTGTTCGAGCTAGAATCTTCATTGTGTAATGTGTAGCTTTGCGCTGGTTTACAGAAGAAACAATAATTCTGAAATTGTGTTTTCAAGCTCTAATTCTATTTCTTATCTAGTTCATTAGATCCTAAGTTAATTCAAGTTCTATCTTTATTCCTTATCCATGACTGTGAATCCTGAGATGAATCAAGTTCTAATTCTATTTCCTTTGTCCTCCACAGTGGATCCTGAGATATTTCACTATCTGATTAAAGTTTTAATTTCATAACCTAGATTCGGGATTGTGATCTTGAGAGAATAAATACGTATACAGTTTATGATTCAAATCGTTATTTCATCAAAGGTTCATGACAAAATCATTAATAAAATAAAATTAAAACTGAACATAGTTTATCAATCTGGGTTTCTTATTTTCAACCTTAAAAATAAATGGTGGCAGATACAACCTTTAATTAACGCCCACCAATAATCCAAAATATTACATGAGCAGTGGGATTATCTCTTCGAACAGATTATTAAATATGGTATATAACGCGAGGTCTTGGAGACAGCTGGGGCAAATGTTGTAGGATAATGCTTCTCGCCTTACACCAGTGGGTCTCAGCTGCCAAAGACGCTCATTCCTTGTGGTATTGAGCATATCCAAAGAACACCAAGAACTTGATTATTATCAGGAGGTAATAAAATATTACTTCATCCTTCAGAAACATTTGAGAAAGCTTCATTTTGTAGTGTAGTAGCTTATATCGTAGCATAATTTTGAAATATTTCCTAAGACTCTAGTATTGAAATCGTATTGACTCCTAACTTAGTAAACCTAATCTAAACTAGCCAATTTAACATTACCTAAATAATTATTTTTTTCTTTTTTTGTGTTTTTTAATTTATTTTACAAGCATGTGGTTCTTTTCGTTTTTTTTCATTTAAAGGGATAAATTAATGTTTACTTTCTCCACATAACAGTATTTAATAAATTGTTTAACATTATAATAAGGTTTATGTATTGTTTAAAAGTATTGTGCATTGGTTACTTCTTTCTACATTTGTATTATACGTTTCTAATTGAGTTTTATTAAGATCTCAAGGAGTTACTCGGTTTTAAAGTTAGTTTAAGACTCTGTTGCTCATCATATATGGGGAATCAAAGCAACTCTGTTGCGCATGCATATCATTGAGGCGGATCATAAAAAATAGCAAGAATGTCGATTGTGATAAGAACGTTAACAATATGTAATTGAAAATTAGGTTCCAACAATTACATATTAGTACATTAGGTAAAAGTAAAAGTGGTAAATTTATGAAATAAGTAGGTGTAACAAACTAGGAAAAAAAGATGAAAGGTACACGAGGAAGACAAAAACCACCAGCTAACGGTCAGATGTGGGGGCAAACAATTGTTACACTTTTGATATTAACTTGTCAAAAAATCCACTAGTTAGATCTACTGATATTTTTCAGCAGACTCGTTTCGCCTCACACCACATTGTTCAAAGCTGTGAGTCACGGACAAGACGGTTGCTCAGGTGTATTGTGATGGTGTCTGTTGCTTTTTTAAGCCAAATGGTTTTTCAGTGAGAGTTTGAACTGTCGGCGTAAATGTACCTAGGAAGCCTATAAATGTAGATAACTCAGAAGTGTTACCCTAACGTATGTAACAATAAGCATAAAAACAAAATAGCGTGTATTAATTCTTTAGATATAACTACCTAGTACCCCACTGTACGTAGGCGGTTGCCTGTAGTGGACGAGCTAAATCCGACTTGGCATAGCATACAGTTATTTTCCATAAATGTAAGGTATGAATAAAAAGGTTTTCTCTTGTTTGAAAGCGATAAGCTGGTAAACTGTTAGTCGAAAAAGTAATAGTGAAAGAACAGAGCGTCCGATTCTACGCTGAGTCGATGAGGCTAGACTACGTCCAAGTAAGACGGGGTGGATTATTCGTATTCCACAAAGGAAAAAAGCAAAAAGTAAAAAAAGGTACGGTTTTTACTCATAGATATATCTACGTATATGAAGTGCGTTTGCTAAATATATGACGGAGGGACACGTGGGCTTTTTATCTAGACTTTCTGTGTTTGGTATTTACTGATTTTGAATATTGTTCAGTTGATTTAATTCCGATGAATTCAAGCTCTGGTGAATGGGAAAACGTGTCTTACAGCATGAAAAATCTTTTAAACAGTCGAACAGGTTGGGAAAACAAATTTTTAAGGATATACTCGTAGTTCTTAGTTTTATTAATTGTTTACCAATATGTATGATCCAAAGTCATTGTTCGAATGATATAAACTACACTAAATCTTTCATGTTACAAGATGAAATAAAATAAGATCAGTAAGCCAACCTAGGAGGTCTTGCCGTATTCAATCTGTGAGCCCTCATCAAGAGCAATACGCTAAGTCGTTATGACAGACCAATAACTTTAACTTGTATATAGCTTATATATATATAATTTTAATTATAACATATCGTGTTATAAAAACACTGTTTTCTGATATACTATTTTGCTTTACAATCAATGTAAGAGCTCAATGCTTTAAAATTGAAAGATTGGACAGGTTTGAAAAATTTATCATTTGGGATTCTTGTTTAGGCCTATGAACATTCGTGTGTGGGTGTGTTTGTAAAAGCTTTGATATCCCTTTTCCTTGTTGTTCCAACCTCTTTTATCTACATCCTGAATAACAGTCTAATTTCTGACTATTTCCTCCTCATTACCAAATGAATTGTCTAGGCCTACCTATTTTCCGACCACTAACTGGGCACTAGAAAAAGGATTCGTAACTTTTAAAATTCATCCAGTAGGAGCTCCTAACGTAGACGTAATATATTAAAAATTCTCTACTACCAGCAATTTCCTTTAATCTCTTTATTACAACCGTCAAAATGTCGGCATCTTCTATCATTATCGTGGCTATCTAGTGCGCGTGCCATCATGAGACATTCAATGAAATTTAATTTAAAAACCTAATTCAAGTTTTGATTGACCATAGCAACCAATTGCGTGCCAACGATAAAGATAGATAACCACTTTGCGAAAGATAATAAAACAAAGCCGGAGATAAAGAAGAGCAGAAATGTATGACTAAAGAGAAAACGCATAATAATCAACAATCATAGTTGTCCATATAGTCGTCGGATCCTCAAAACAAACTTGTGTCAAGAGACCGTAAAGAAATTAACGACAATGAAAAACGAGTCCACCTTAGTCAGACATCTTTGGAAGTTAAATTAAAAGAATCCCCTCTCCCAGGATGCGTCTGGATTAAGTATGAAACCGCTACAATAAAGGAAACAGAAAGCTTAGACACCAGTAAAATTTAGTAGTTTGAATAGTTCCTGGTCTGAGCCATGGAATATACTGGTAACTGCGTATCAAAGTCGCTTCGCTAAAGTAGTTTTAAACTCTAAAACTATCAAATTGCTACTGAAGCGCTATCTTCATGAAATATGACAAAAGTAATTTTGTTTTCTACACAAATTAATAGACCTTTTATAGCTCTGATCAATTGCAATTTCCGTTATTGCAAACGGCATTTTCGCAGAAATTCGAAGTTGAGGTTCTCGCACGCAGGTGGTTCCGCTGCTTTGTGATTAGTCTGTTTGGCGGAGTACGGTGTTGGGTAATTGTATACAATACAAGTCTGAACGGTTACCACGAAATGACAGGTTAGGTTATCGGCTTCATAACGGCCACTTGTCACAAACGTTTCCAAGAGACCGTTGCCCTTAAGGGTGATATGTTTCGGTCTTTTTAAAAATAATAATAGTCGATTAACAAGCTATTAGGGTTGGCTTGAGTAAGTTAGACTATTATTGTTTTATGAAACTAAAAGTGACATTTGTGCTTTTTGATGAACAATCGGAAAATGCTAATTAAGTGGATGGGAAATAAAAAGTGAAATATACATGTGAGGGTGTTTTACTATCTTGATCTGGTAATTGAAGAAAGTTTATGTGTAAAGTGTGAGAGAGTCTTGTATTTACGGATATATCGTCCCACGGAGGTTTTGTTCCCCATACGAAATGCAAACCATACGATGCTTTAGGGTTGGAGTGAGTAAGTTAGACTATTATTATTTTATAAAACTAAAAGTGACATTTGTGCTTTTTGATGAACAATCGGAAAATGCTAATTAAGTGGATGGGAAATAAAAAGTGAAATATACATGTGAGGGTGTTCTACTATCTTGATCTGGTAATTGAAGAAAGTTTATGTGTAAAGTGTGAGAGAGTCTTGTATTTACGGACATTTCGTCCCACGGAGGTTTTATTTCCCATACGAAATGCAAACCATACGATGCTTTATCGTCCCACTTTAGCGTCGGGTTTGATAATTTTCTCTAAATATTTCTAGGCAGACACTTCGCTCTACATAAGGGAAGACTTATAGACAAGTCTACATTTAGAATAATTTACCTGGCCATCCTTCCCACATACGTGATAACGTTGGATACCGATTAGAATTTTGTTCAATCAGATATACATGGTTATGTTTGTTTTAATTATTTGAGTCATACAACTACATAAAATACAATGAAAACCATTGAAGATTTATGAAGGAGCTTAGTTTCCAAGCAATGATTGTATTACCTACTGATCTGAATAAAATTGATTTTTCTGATTTTCAAGGCTTGATATTATAAAAAAAAAATATTTAGCCCAGAATTTTTTTACAAAATTACCTAGTGTGTTCGTTGGTTAGTAGTAAAACAGGTAAGCACCTAAACCTGGGAATAATTGAACTTTTTAGTGTTGTACATCCTGACGATTTTTTAAAATTACTACTTTTGGTAGTACTTGGCGAAAAACTATTACTTACTGATATTTTTAGCAGACACGTTTTGTACAAGGTCAGTGCATTGTTCAATACTGCGAGTCACGGTGATTCACCCTGAAGAGAATGAACCGCTTTGGCTGCAAGTTAGGTTGGGTTAGATTAGCTTACTTAATGTGAAGGAAAGACAGCTAGACAAGTTATTCTAACTATGGATCTCTCTAAATATCTTCTTTAGGTTGGACCAATTTTCGGGTTAGAAATATATGGAGATCATTATCAAACCCGACCCAGGTAGTCACCCTAAAAAGTGGACGAATTCCCCCCATTTTTCATCGGGTACGAATTGTGGTGTAATTACTTGAGGTATAATCAACTTAGCCTCTCATGTAACCAACGCGACTACTCGCTCTCCACCCCTGTATAGACGCTGGGTATGGAAGAGCATGAGTAGACTCGTACTGCAGGCCTATCAGGGAACGTTTTGGTCATTTTTACTTATAATACTCATACAAACAATTCATACACTTTTTAAATCTTTACAGTCGTGCTAACATTTATTTGATAGAACATTTACTCACCTAATATTCATATCTTTACATCCATTTTGTTTTCGGTATTAAAATGGCCAATCTCACTTTGTAAGGATAATTCTAGCTACTTCTCACCCTCACCTTTTCAGTAGGACTATTTTACTAGCGGAAGGCACCAAAAGTTAGGTATTTTAATAACATTTAGATTATTAATTCATAATAGCTAAGTAAAATGCTTAGGTAAATACCAAAAATAATTTATGATATTTAAGTCATATAACGTTTCATAATATTGACAGACACCTCATAACTGTTATTGAGAAATTGATGTTTTTAAACAAATACTTTTTCTTTAAGAAATCAATATGAAAGGTAAAGCAGGAATTGAAAAATGTTAAAATATTAAAATCATAACTATAAAGTGATTGCTTCCAATAAAAACAATTTAAATTTACTACAAAGAGCTATTAACTCTATACCACACGTAAAGCTTGAATGAAGAATGAAAAGAATGCTCTCCTCTTTGTCTTCTAAGTTCCAAATTCTTCAGGAGCTGTGATCGGTAAAGACGGATTTACAGTGACAATTGTCGGGGACAGTTGCGTGAGTGTCTAAGGCCAGTCCAATTGAATAGATCTTGTTCACACGGCGAAACTATTGCCACGGTAGTCATCTTTTGAAAGTGATGAGTGAGGATCTTTGTCAAGAATTTATCGCTGAAGCTTGCGACGATTTCAAGGTAGCGTTAAGTAAGAAGAAGGAGTGGACTAAGAAATGGCTTTTGAAAAGAGACAGTCAAGTAGCGTCATCACAACTGATAAAAGAACTACGAATGGAGGACCCATTGAAATATAAAGCTCGTTTAAGGATGAGTCCGGAGAGTTTTGACAAACTATTCAATCTTGTTGATAATAAAATATCTAAACAAGACACAATAGTGAGGAATGAACTGCCTCTTAAGTTAAAATTAAAAGTGACACTATCATTTCTTGCTACAGGAAATAGTTACAGAAGTCTACAGTATTTCTTCCGATTGTGCTAGAAGAACAAATAACTGGCCCAAAACGAGAGATCTACTGCCCTACAACGTTCACACGCGCCAATTGTCTAGATAACTGTCTTGATAGAGTGGTGGGGGGCGTAACTGCACCCAGTAAATTCTCTGTCTACTCCTCGAGACAATCGAATTTCAGGACAACTGGCAGGGCAGTTGGCATGGCAAATGGCCAGAGGTGTTTACACATAGCCAATAATTTTATACCAGTAAGTTGTCCTTTGACAATTGTTTCCGCAACTGAAATCGTGTAAATCCGGCTTAATCGCTAGTGAATTACGGGCGAAGTCATGTGGTGGGAGAAGCAGAACGAAAAAGAAATCGCTGAGTGTCGCTAGGAACCGAGTGAGAGGTGACAGTGACAATGAGCTAAGTGATACCATTCTTCTTTCCATACTCGTCAGTCACACCTTCTCTGAAAAAAGGTAAACTAAAAATGTGAGCGTATCGCTGAAATCTACCTCCTACCAAGATATACTTTACAGATTTTCTTCTTCCTTGAAAGACTTCATATTTATCATTTCTCAAGACATGAATGATATAATGGAATTTTTTAATCTTTAAATAATTTCCAATTTCAAGAGGTTTTACAACTCAATCATATTCAATATGATTAATCGCCCTACTACCAGGATATACTAAAGCACCTAAAACAACAAATTTTCTTCTTGGTATCCGCCTTCAATATGTTCATTCAATAACAAGTAATAATTAATACTTGTCCAAAGCTAACATTATTTATCTCTATTTTGATGATTTATCTGAATATATAAGTGCATCTTGAAGTTGTTACAACCTGATATTTTCATCGTTTTGCTCTTCACTGTTCCATTACTGGAAAAGAACGCCATTATCAATTTTTTTCTACATCATGATAGTGTTTTCTAAGAGCTCTTTTTACCGATATCCTCTTTGTAAAAATCGTAAAAAGACTTGTTTATAGGCTTCAAAGAACTTTATATAGTCCAAATTTTACGAAATTACATTTGACCGACCACCAATTTATAATCAGAAGTTTTGTTTTATTTTAGCTTCGTTGTAGCATAAAATAAAAATTTAACTTAATATTGTTTACTTAATGAAGTTAACGTTTGTGTTGCTAAGTGTTCCATTGATTTCAAATACCTTCTAACAGAAAAATTATTTCAGATCATGTTTGTTCTTCCTCAGAGGCGACAAAAAATTACTGTGCTGTCCGCTTAAACGATTTATTGAATAAGATTTCAATAAACGCCAATTTTCATCATACATCCAGGGCACGACTGTTTATTAGCATGCTGGAGAAGTGAAGGAGTTTAGAAGGAGGTCGTATTCACAACCTGCTGTACAAGTAAACTGGAAAAAGTAAATAAATCCTCTTTATTTTACCGACGCTACGTTTCCTGCAATATTTCTTTTCAAATGTAAAATCCCTTTTGCTTCATACACAAAAGGTTTTTCAATAGTACAGACTGATAACTAATGCAACCATTCATAGTTCTTTTTTTAAAATTTAAATACATAAATCCTCCTTACCACAAATAAAAGCTTTTATTTAAACTCTTATGTACATTTTAATTGCAGAGTAACCATCTTCAGAAAAAAGTATTACAAACATAATAAGTTAAAATCAATTAAGTTTCCCTTAACATTAAAATGTTACAACCTCTTTGGCTAAACGCATTTGTTGGACTATAAAAAAATGTTTTATATTGTTTGCTCCTATTTCAAAATCACGTTTAAAAAAATAGTTACAATATCAATACAGGATAATCTTAGTTGTTACACCTCCACTACAACATTCGTAACTCCCTACTTTAGTCCCCTTTTCCATCAATCACATCAAACATATCACTGATACAGATTCAATTTACAGAGAAAATAGTATGCATGTATTCAGATAAAGTCACATAAATTTTGTGTGAACAAATTAATATCTGTCAAACACTTTGATGGCCGGCTCTTATCTATTAAACGTATTTAGAATATACGGAAGGTTAGAAAAGTAAGTTGTATTTCAAAAGGAAAAAACCTACTGCCTATATACAAGTGCAATATCTATTTTAAAAAGCTTTTACTATATCGTTAATTAAACTGACACAATTATAAAATTTACTTCAGTGAGTAATAAATAATTTAAAAGTAATAAGCAAACATTCAGAGAGGATTTTAAAATAAAATAAATATTTTTAACGAAATTTTAGTATTGACTGCAAACAGTTTAAGTTTAATTGAATATAAATGGCTTTTTAAAGGTTATTGTTTGCTTTATATTTGCACTTCAAATTTTAATTAAAAATATGATTTTACTCAGCGTTAAAACATATTAAGGTATGTTTTTTTAATAACAGTTTTATGGAGGACATATTCCAACGTTCGGTTCAATGTACCTGCCCAAATGGTTTTGGTTTTCCCCATTTATGTTTTTAAAAGAATAAGACAACAATAGTAACCATAACTGGTCCGTCCATAACACGTAGTCCTTGAGCTATAATAATCTCAAAATTTAACCTGGTTTCGAACTAATTAATTTATTAAAAACTAATTTCCATACATTGGATTATGCAATCAGTTTGATTAACCGAAGCAAACCAAGGTACGTTTAAAAAGATAAATAAAAAATATCCAGCGTTTTTTCGCCTTAGGACAATAAGACGTCTTTAAAAAAAATTACAGCCTTAACAAACTGGGAATGCGGCTGGACGGCAGGTCAAACACCTCGCACGCACGCACAGCACTTGGAATTAGTATCTTAAATATTGAACTGAAGCGGCAAAACTTCCGCTCCACTAAACATCTAGTAGTGGTTTTAAATCAAATTCTATTGTGTGTAATTTGTCATTTATCTGAAACTAGTTATTAATCATCGTACAAGAAAAATTATGCTGAACTATTGTTCTTATGTATTATTGTGTTAATAACTATTATTATATTAAAATGACGATCCTAATTATGCATTTACAATCTCTTTTAATCCCTCATGAACAGTTTCAATAAACTTTACTTTGTTTGGTATCAATTTTCTTGAATAGATTTTGGTTTGATTTGCAGAATATATATAGGCCTACTCGTATGCTAAAAGAGTTTAAGTTAAAATCACAATTAAAACAAATTAATGTTTGATGGCAGAAGTCACTAGGACACTAAAAGAAGGAAGGAATTTGGTCACTCCTAATCTGATACAGTTGTATGTTTGCTGCGTGATGGCAGTTGAACTGGGCAGATCCTCATCACCCTCTCCATGCTTCTCGAGCTTTTTTTTTTTATCTATTTGCATGTCTACAATTCATCGATAGTCTCATCCTCACATACGAGCAACGTCTTGGTTCCAGGCTCCCCTTTGGAGGGACAAATTGAAATCCTCTACCTTTCGTCAGGTATCCTCGATCAGGTATCCTGCGCCTTAACCATCACTCATTCCTTAACTCCATTCTATGTAATTTCGTCTCTGTTTCGTTCATTCAATTCCATTAATGTATAGATAATATGTTGTAACCGTGTTATTCTAGCCCTACCTCATAGATAAACTATTGATATTGACTTCACAAAAACTTGTTTAAGAAATTTATCATGTCCTAAAACGAGAGTTTTTTTAGGAATGTAATTATAATAGTTGTACACGATGTACGTTCCGTTCTCACTGAAAAACTTCATTAAATTTATAATCGTCTTTATTAAAAAATGTTTTCAACTAAGATAATACAAATTTGCCAATGTTTGCGACACGTCTGTGCTATCGAAAAGCCAGTGGTACAACGCGAAACATTTATTTGCCAGAGTAGGAAGTCATAGGCGGTTGTAATTAAATAAACTAGAACAGTAAATTGTTGCTGTGTCAGTAGTAGAGTTAATATCACGATTGCCGGAATCGTGGCTCTACATATCGTGACCCGTACTCATGGCGGACACACCTACAACTTTCACTGCCCAGACACTGTTATCGCTGCAATTACTGGACCATAGAATTGAAAACTTACATAATTTGCGAAGCAGCTGCGGTAGCCGGCGAACACGCCCTCATCGACTTCTTACTTTGCTTCTGGAAATCTTTTGGTGTAACACGAAAATTATGAACAGCCGTTGATGAAATTTAACCGAAAGCTTAGTGAGTTATTTTTCAGAATTATAATGCATGTAGTGAACAGAAAACTATACGGTTGGATTTAGATCAGAAAATGGGACTTTAAAGTCTCATTGCATTTTCTATGATTTTCACGGCCAATTCCTTTTCCCTCCATTTTTACCGTTTATCTCTTATTACTTTCATTTATTTAAGAAAACATCGCGATTTGAAATCATGATGTTTATTCCTGAGATCACAAACGTCTTTTTATCCACGTCTAGACATTTGCACGCAGTCTACCAGGTTATTCTGATTTTCCGATCCTCTGTGTAAAGGGCTATGTATATTAAAACATTCTATTTTGTATGATATATGTATATATATATATATATATAAATATATATATATATATATATATATATATATATATATATATATATATATATATATATATATGTGTATATATATATATATATATATATATATATATATATATCACTTTCACTTATGTACTTAAACAAGAATCTTACTTGGTATTTATGCGAGCGCTTTCAGAGACTAGTAAGTGCCTCCATCTTCCGGCATACTGAGCGTATTAGCAAATACGCTCAGTATGCCGGAAGATGGAGGCACTTACTAGTCTCTGAAAGCGCTCGCATAAATACCAAGTAAGATTCTTGTTTAAGTACATAAGTGAAAGTGATAAGTGTATACAAGAAAACAGTGTTGCATAATCTACAAATATATATATATATATATATATATATATATATATATATATATGTGTGTGTATATATATATATATATATATATATATATATATATATATATATATATATATATAAGACATATATATAATTCCTCCGCCATACGTCAACTGAAGACCAAGAAGTTCACATGCAGATCTTTACGAAGTTCCTTGAACAAGGAATTTACAATAGATGGTAGTTTGGAAGGTCAGGTACATCTGTTCCATAAAGAAAGAAATTAGTATTGTATCTGTTTCAGCTTTGTCTATTAGAGGGATATGGAAGCGGTAGGATGAATTCAAATAGGATTAAGATAGGATTTCGCTCTGTCAGAAAGTCTCTATGTCAGACTGTCTTTCTCGTGTCATTCTCTCTATCTGACTGATTATCTTTCTGTTTGGAGACTATATGACCGACTGTTTTTCTGTCTTGAGTCTCTCTGTATAGCTCTCTCTCTTTTTGACATTCTCTTTCTCTGGAAATTTATTTGTCTGGCTGTTTTTCACCTGGCAGTCTTTCTGTATGTCTGTCTAACTATCTGTTAATATTTCCAATAGGATTCAAAAAAAAAGGCTAAATTAGATCGGATTTACGACAAACAGACTGTTTATACCACCAACTCATACGTCTAGTAGTACAAAACGATATGAAAGGATGATTATATCTAGTCAGGCTAAAATAGGAGCAATATTCTCTTCTAAAGAAAGAAGATCATGAACCAAAACGCAAAGCCCAAATATGCCTATTTCAGTCAAATATTCAAAGTCATTAATTTTGCTGTTCCTGATGACATACATAGAATAAGACTACTAAAAAAGAAATACTGAAGATTGAGTGATTGCTAGAAAAACGATTAGCAGACAAAGGGCCTACCAGACCGAAAGATGATCAGACAAAGGGATTGCCAGAAAAATAGGTTTCCAGATAGAGAGACAGCCAGTCAAAGAGACAGACAGACAAAAATACTGGCAGGCGGAAATACGGTCATATAGAGAGACTGTGAGATAAAGAGACTGACAGATAGAGAGTTAATCATACAGTAAGACTGCCAAACAGAGAGGCTTCTTGACAGTAAGACAGAGAAAAAGCTAGTTAATAAGCCAACCAGACAGAGAGATAGACGGTCAGAGAGACTGACATACATTAAGATACTACCCAGAAAGACTGACAGACAAAAACAGTCAGACAAATTGACAAACTGTCAATAGTTGGAAATTTAGGGTAAATTTATTTAAGATTAAGATAGTGTCATTAGACTCCTAAGTCCGGGGAGGATTGACATATCGAACAACGTTGAGAGAGTAAATCTCAAGACCCCCTGAGAAGGTCTGTTGTTTATGGGGGGCACAGAGAGTCTACCCCTATTCTCTAATCTGATACCACGCGTCAAGACCAGTTAAGTATCTATGTTATATCCATTTCCAAATCCGTTATGTAACACAACAAAAATGCAATAAAAGACAACCGTGGCATATAAATTTACAAACAAATTTGATATGACACAATAAATGTTGTTAGAACGTACTGTAGCGAGGTGGAATTGAAGGAGAATTTTTATTGCTTCTTTACGTCCTACTCACGCGCAGAACTCACCTGAAAACCATAAAACAAACGACCTATATCAGACCGCTTGCAGTGTTTATGACGAAGATTAAATTTTTCTCCTAAGATTACCACACAAAATAGTCATATTCGTCACAATGCGGCAAATTAGGCCTTTGTAGTGACGTGAACACGCACCCTTAGAACGTTGGAAATGTACACCCTTTTCGCGTTGCCTCTTCTTAATAATAGCTTTAAAGCTTTCCTTTTATTTCAACCCTTACTTTTCAAACCCCTCTAATTTTAGTTTGCAAGGAAATAATGAAATCAAAACTTGCTACACTGACATAAAAAGAAATTAACTACACCCTCTGAGAGATTAATATTTTTCTTTTTCAAAGTAAAACAAGAGGAATTCGTTAGGCGCCAACTCAATAACAACACTTCCTGTATTTTTCGTAAATAATTAATTTTCTCCTTCTTTCTCTGCTCTCTCGCTACTTTTTTCAGCAAAACGAGCCACCATAGAACAAATAGGAATCCTGGCCTATATTACATGCAATCCATTTGGGACTGAAAATTAAATTCGTAAAATGTTTATCTATTAATTGACGCGAAAACACGAATTTATAAATTGCAACAGATTAAACTTCCAATTTGGAAACTGCTGAGTCATAAACATAACCATTTTTTTACAGCACTTCAACTTCATTTACAAATTATTACAGTTATTTTATCAGTAAATACAGCTGGTTTTTAGTGAACCTCGCCCTAAATTTAAAATAAATTCTCAACTGCCCACAAAATATCCTAATTTCATCGAAAAGTGTTTCGCTTTATTCAGACATTTATTTACTTAGATCTACTTACTCACGTCCACTTTAAATTCACTCACTTTCTAAATTTAAAAATTATAAATTAACCCAGTGTTCAAAACTTGAATCAAGTCTTAGAACTTTACCTTAAAAGACGAGTCTGTCTTTTTGATACCCTTGAAGAGAGGGGATAAAATTCTATACAGAATAAATATAGACTACTTGTTATTAGCTGACATGTTATGCAATGTGTTTTTAATTGATCAATGTTTGCTGGTTAAAATGATAGTAAACTGGTTTTACCACTTACCGGTCAGTGTATTTGTTCCTTGATTTTTACCACTTATTACAAAGTGTTTTTGTGCCCACCGTTTGAAAAGTAATTTAAATTCAATTTAGACATCATAAACTGAAATGATAGTTTAAAAAAAATGTTTAAGGAACTGATATATTCAAAAGAACCTTTTATTGTTTAACATAATATGGATGTACATTAAAATTTATTTAAATAAATAAAAATATAACATAACATACTTTTCTTTTTTGTTTACTAATGTGAGAATGAGTGTTGAGAAACACAGCATTGTACATCCACTGAACAAGCGCAAAAAGCATTTTCTGACACATTTTAATAACTTAGTGGTTTTTCATCTTGTAGTTAAACTTAAATCATGAAAATTGTGAATAATAATAAAGTTATACAAACAATTATGTAACATTATAACAAGGAGTGCAATAACTCTATTCCCCTTGTTTTGATTTAAATTGATCAAAACAACAGTAGGAACTTTTAAGGTCTAGGTTCAAAAGATGGAATATTCTTCATAACAGTACAAAATGAATAAATTTTTGTAAAAACGTCAAGGAATTAGTACATCTTTATTTACAAAAACATGATTTCATATGATGCATTGATTTAATGATGTTTGCTGCTATTGGAGGCTGAAGATCATGTTCATGAAGGAAGAAAATGACTCATGTTTAACGACACTTTTAAAGTTAGCTTGAAAGTTGCATTTCTTCATAATGGAAATATATTTCTTCCTACATCCATGCTACTGTGTTATTTCACATTATTATAGCCCAAGATAACATGGAACTATTTCTCGAGGCATAAGAAATAGGTTTGGAACTTCTGTGACCACTTAATTGCACGTTTACATGGTTAACCAGATTTTGATGTCTTACGTGAACCCAGATAACGTCACATCCTCCTTTAATATTTATTAAATTTCAATTAATGATAATTTTTGTAAAGACAATGACCCTTAATTTTTCTGATTTTATTGATTTAAAAGAAATATTTCCTAGAAAACGTAATGCAAAATAAAAAAAGGTCATTAATGCTTTGGAGAGTGATCAAATGTCAATAAAAAAAGAGCATCAAATTCGTTTGTAAATGATTCTACGAAATTTTACGGTAAAATGAAGAAACATTTATTGTGATTTATTAAGGAACATGCTTGTACATGTAAAGTCGTGGGATTTAACATGTCTATAAAGATTCATTCCTTACATCCTAACTTTGTTTTCCCATGAAAATCCTGTTGCGGATAGCCACTACAGCGTAAGCGGTCCCATCAAAACATTTCAGGTTTTAAGAAGCTCTACCAAGAAAAAAGGAATCCTAAGTCATAACAATTCATGAATGTAAATATAAATACACACACACACACACACACACACACACATATATATATATATATATATATATATATATATATATATATATATATATATATATTTATATTAAAATTACCTGTAACAATATAACCTTGCAAGATAGGAAAAAACTGAAGACATATTTGAAATCAGCGTAAAACCCCTTACAATCACACAAATCACTTTGATTGTCAAAAATTCTTTTTGATTTTCTTCCTTAGTGTCAGACTCGTGAACGGCTCAACGGATTTCCCTTCAAAAAGAGCTTGGTGCGGCTATAAACAAAAATCCAAAATAAATTTGAATTTATAAACTGAAAAGTCTGTTTTTGTCAGTTTAAACTTAAATGCATACAAATGAGGACAGACGGTAATAAATAGCAGCAAATAAACCCTGCATCCGCTTTGTCAGCCATAACAAATGCCTCCTATTTAAGCCATTGTTACCAGCCTCGCGCCAGACATGGGGTCGATCCGACATCCCTCTTAAACTATTCGTTCCTTTTTCGTTTCCACTCATTGGATCTTTTGAAAAGGCAAAATGATTGACAAGGGAGAGAAGAGCGATCCCTACGTTTTGACAGGGGGAGAATAAATAACGCAGCAAAAACAACATTAAGGACGTATCGACGATTCGTTTCAACCAGAAAATTGCATTTTTTCCCTCCTATTAGAGAGCAAAAAATCACGTCCTGGAATTGAAAATAAATCCGTTTACTCTGCAAGTTGTTTGTTTCGTAGTGATCTGACGAAGACTTGAGTGGGTGTAAGAACATATTATGTCAGAGCAATGACGCGTAATGTATGCTATGAGAGATTTGGTTTGCAGGATGTGGAGAAGAGTATGCATTGTCAACAGATATTTGTAAAAATAAATCAGCATTTAATCCATCAGTGAAAATCTAATAACTCGAAATACTTGTAATAAAGTATCCTCGATAAAAGTACATTTATTCACTGTGTAAGCAGTATTTGTAAATATGAGAACATTTAAAAAGTCAAATTTAAATTTACATCCTATTAGCCATAGTGCTAAATTTTAGCATACATGCGATTAATTAGTATATTATATTATTGATGAACGCATTCTGAAATTCGTATAAGTGATGCTTAATACTAGAGCGTCTCCGAATACACCCGAAAACGAATCGAATATTCTTGTTACTTAAAAAAGCTACCCACTTCGTCTCCCTCTCGCAGAACAGGCAGGAGTAGTTCTTACTTCGGTTATTCAGTTAGCCTGTAACAAATCGAACTTTATCTCAAAGATATCGAGACTAAATTATGATAATAAAACATTTAATAAATAAAGGGAACTGTTACATAAATGTCCTTTTAAATATTAATGCAACAATTCATTTAGGATTTTATATTAGATATTTTTAGGGAGGTCAAGATGATCAGACAGTTTGATTACAACCACATACGAAGGACAATAAAAGATTGGGAATATAGCTAGTAAAATCTCGTGGTGCATGATGTAGAAAAGGCGAAATGGTATCAAGTATGGAAAGTTCTGTACCTGAAGAACACCTTCCCTTTACCTTAAAGACATGTCTACCACCTGTAAGGGGAAGGAAAGGTAGATCGAATTAGGTGAAGCAAGAAAAGGACATAATGATCCCATGGTACTTGGCATAAGAGAAAATGATGACATCCCCTATGGCATAGGTTCCCAAACTAGGGGGCGTGAAGCCAAGTCAGGGAAGGGGCGAGACCAGTTCGAAAATAGTAAGATGAATTCTCATTTAGTTAAAATTTAAGTACCTAATTTATCAAAATTTAAAACTAAATTTACACCTCAGACTTTTTTACATAGGCAATTTTAGTGAACATGATAATTAGAAAATTTAAATGAAATGTATGCATTTATAAAAAAATTATAAGTAAAGGTTATGCAAATTTTTTAAACTTGAAATAAATCAACATGACAGCTTAAACCAAATGTTGCCGTTCAATGTGGCAACAACGCCGCAATGGACAAATCTTCATTTTGGACAAAACACTTAAGCGTGTATCACAGGCAGCCCTTCGATTATACCCTTCGATTCGAACTACTTGTTCGAAAAAAACATTTTCAGAACTTGTTGCTCTAAAAACAAAATATAGGATTAAACCAGATGTGTCTAATGACTTGCTTTGTGCCCTTACTAAAATACAACCTCAAATAGTAATGCAATTGAAAAAAATTGCAGGTTAAATATTATCAGTAAATATTGCCTATTATCAGGTTAAATTTACCTTGCAAAATTAAGCTTGAAATGTTATTTCTTGTGAAAGTATGTATAAATAAATTTATTGTTTTAAACATATATAATATTTGATTCTTTTTCATATGCCCCTACCATTTATTTATAGTAAAATGTTAAGGAGGCGTGGAAGGGTTTTATCTCAAGAGGAGGGGGCGTGGACCCAAAATATTTGGGAAACTCTAGGTGGATCTATTTTCTGAAATAAAATCGGTGTTAAAAAAATGTAGCTACTGGGTTTAGTTGTAGAAATAACGATGTCGAGTTAAAACTTGTATTTAAAATAACAAAATCACGCATCAAAAGTAACGACATCATAAAATCTCTTATTACTTACTCCCACAAATAAAAAGGTGAAGAAATATTGGTTATTTTATGGTAATATGTAGTAAAAGAAATATGTATTTGTGCAAAAACCCCAAATTGGAACAAATAACAACAAATGTATCAAGTAATAAATTGAAGAAAAATACAATTTATAATCATGCATTCAAAACATATTCTATCATATTTTTATAGTTGTTTATTTAATTGAAACTTTATCATTGTATTTGTTAGATTGAAAGTAAACACATCTTTGCTATGACAGAGTTTAAATAGACATATAGAAATATTTACTAAATTCAGTACACTGGAGCTCAATATATTCAAATGCAGTAATTGGAAATACAATGGAAGAATTAGGTTAATGTTTCTTAAGCCAACTGTTCGACTGGTTTGTAAAAAACATAAATAATATGAATATCAAATTTGTATGATTAAATTTGTATAAAATTTCATTGGTATTTCATATATTCACTTTACATTTTCAAATGTGTTAATAGCCGCCGTCTCTCTCTCTTTCTCTCGCTCTTTCTTCTTTCTCTTCCAATGTTTTTCTCTCTCTCTGTCTTCCCTGTCTTTCTGTCTCTCTCTCTCGCTCTCTCTCTCACACACACACACAAAGAGATATATAGATATAAAGATAGATAAATAGATAGAAAGAGAGAGAGAGAGGGGGGGAGAGAGGGGGGGGAGAGAGGGGGGGAGAGAGAGAGACAGATAGACAGACAGACAGACAGAAAGAGATGGGGAAGACAGAAAATGAGATTGAATGTAGTAACCTGCGAAGTATTATGTAGCATATAAATGTCGATACACAGAGGTTTTTAGGTATATCATCACAAGCATTCACATACTCTTATCTGACGGAATAATCAACGAATTAATTATATTTGTAAGTCAAATTATTCCAAAAAATATTATTTTTTAAAATATACTGTCTAAGAGCTTCTACATTCTGGTAACACAGGATCGTAAAAACGACCAGGCCAGAATCGTAAAACCAAGTGTTCGGGATGACCTTGGTGCCTTTAGTGTTGGAGTCACAACTGAGTTTGGTTCCGTGTGAGTGGTACTTTTTCCCACTTTGGAGGGATATTTACAAGGATCTGAGAGCGCAGGGCCTAAATGGATGAGAGTAATGTTACCGATGTTTCTGTTTACTTTAAACGTACTTCTTCATGAGCCTTGTCCGTTACGAACGTTGAATATTTCCAACGTTCCTGAATAATTGGTCCCGATGCAAGCTACCGTTGTACCTTTTACAGCCACGAAAGTTTCCTTCTTCCACTCTCTACCTTCCCTTGGAGTAATAGTTGTAGTAGATGATATTTATCATTTTTCATCAGAAGACCAAAATATTTAATTTTTGTCTTTTTAATAACTAATTATACTTCTTTTCTCTCCCCATTCGGCGTACTGCTTCCACATTGGTGATGTTATCTTTATAATACACTCTGAGAATACGCCGGTATGTCGTTATATCTTTAAGCCATATATAGTCACCCAGTTGCTCATTCTTTCATATACATTCTTTCTGGGGTAAGCAGGGCTTTTACGGGGGAATAGGTGATATTTTATATACCGAAAAAAATTGAAGGCCATTTTACTCCAAAATTAAACGAGAACCCAAATAACATTGAATTAAAGTAAATGTGGACTGAGGTAATTAGGTGAGAAATCAAGTTAAAGGCTTGCAAGAAATAAAAATATAATAAAAGCAAAATTTAAATTTTTATTTCTACAAACTAAAATTCTACCAATAAATATTGCCAAAAAACCTTTTGCGAAAGGTCGTTTGAAACTGTATCTTTTGTTACAGACTTTTTATGTATGTGAGCCATAATGAATCCATTCTAGGTGCACATTATAAGTTATAATTGCCCTTTTGAAAGGTAATCGTACACGATTTAAATCTTTATGGTTATTAAAGTTATATTACCCAAATTTCTTTAAGTGAGTTTGAAACTACTGACATAGAATTTTTTACAAAACTGGTTAAAATAGCCCGTTAAACAACAAAAAAAATTTGTTACATATTTTTTGGGTGAAGTCATCGCTAAAACCCGATGTAAATCCGATAACTTATATGATGTGAATTATTAAAAAATAAGTTTAAAGTAAATCACATAAGAGTAAAACATTGCTAAACTATTATCCCCAACGTGTCGCGATTTCATTCGCTTTTATTTAATGAGTTTAATTTTCCACTATGACTAGCGATCTTTGAATACAACTTCCGATATATGTATGAATAATAAAACAATCAAGTTCATGTTTCTCGAGTACCTCATAATATCTCAACACTCGTCAAGAAGCCGCCTCTGTAATCATCATTCATTCCCCAACAGAAACAATTACACTCTCATCCCTTCACCCTCTAAGAAGACGTACAAGTGTACAATTTCCCACTGATAAAACCGTTTCACTGCATTTGTAATGTTTCTTCAACTACTTTGGTATAATTGTTTATTAATTACTTCGTTGTAATTAGGACCCTGATTACTCTTAGAGTTACAGATGAGGGGAAGAAATCACAATATAGGTAACAGTTGATAGGAAGGGAATTGAAATCTAACATGTCTAATATAATGAATGAAAATTAGTAGCAACCATATCATGTTTGTTTTCAACGGAGTAGTCAAACATTTATTCTAGTTTATTAATAATAAACTAGAAACAATCTAAAAATATAATAGGAAAGGTTTTTAAAAAAATTAAGTTTTAAAAACTTTTATACACACAAATTATTGAATGGTTATGAGAAAAACAAATTCAGAGAGACAGATGAGAAATAGGGAGAGAGAGAGAGAGAGTTTGATTGATTAATCCCTTTAATTTGGAGTGACATTAAAACCCCTGAGCTTGAATTCCTACGCCTAACAAAACTACAAAATTAATTTAAGAGACAATAATCATCTCTAAGAAAACAGAATTATGAAAATTTAATGAAATATACATAATGAGAAAAACACAAAAAATAAAGACAATGTTTGCAGTTTTAAGGTAATAGACCATATTGGCCAGTATCCCTGCGAAAAAAAGGGAGACACGAATGATTATAGATAGGTATATAAAAGGCCGTAATAGGCTTACCGAAGATGTTATGGTATAAGGCGTACATGGTTCCTTACTTGAGGCAGACCTACTCTCGATTAAAGTCTAACTGTTATAGCTCTTGGTAAAAGTATAATAAGGAAATATAGAGTTTTGTAGGACCTAGGAAAGTTTAAGATTCCATGTTATCAAAAAGGGTATAGAGAAAAATTATACAATAATGAGAAAAATGTAGAATCTACAATCATTGTCTGAAGTAGACCTGCTTTTACAAGGTGTTAAGGGTGAGAGAAAGACAGACGTGGCCGCTACGTTTTAAGAGAAAGGTTAGAGAGTTAAAGAGAGATAGATAGATAGATAGATAGATAGATAGATAAACAGGCAGATAGATATTTAGTAAGACAGAAGGAGGGAGAACGACAGGTGTACCCGATACATTTGAAGAATAGATAGAGAGACAAAGAGAGATAGGTAGATAGTCAGACAGATATGTAGATAGACAGAGGGAGAGAGAGAGAAAGGCAAGTGCACCCGCTACATTTGAAGAAAAGATAGAGAGATAGATAGATAGGTAGACAGGAAGACAGATATGTAGATAGACAGAGGGGGGGGAGAGAGAGAGAGATGGGCCGCTAAATTTTAAGAAAAGATAAAGAGACAAAGAGAGATAGATAGACAGGTAGATAGGACGACAGATATATAGATAGACAGAGGGAGAGAGAGAGAGAGAGAGAGAGAGATAGAGAACTACAGGTGTACTGCTAAATTAGAAGAAAAGGTAGAGAGACAAAGAGAGATATATAGGTAGGTAGACGGGCAGACAGATATGAAGATAGACAGAGGGAGAGAGCGAGAAAGACAGGTGTACCGGCTACATTTAAAGAAAAGATAAGAGCAAAAAAGAGAGATAGATAGATAGGAAGACAGATATGTAGATAGGCAGAGGGAGAGAGAGAGAGAGAGAGAGAGAGAGATGTGGTCGCTACATTATAAGATAGGGAGAAATAGAGAGATAGATAGATAGGTAGATAAGAAGACAGATATGTAGAAAAACAGAGACAGAGAGAGAGAAAGAGATATGTGGCCGCTAAAGTTTAAGAAAAGATAGAGAGACAAAGACAGACAGATAGATAGGTAGACAGTCAGAAAGATATGTGGATAGACAGAGGGAGAGAGAAAGAAAGACAGGTTTAACCGCTACATTTGAAGAAACAATAGAGAGAAAAAGAGGGATAGATAGATAGGTAGACAGGAAGACAAATATATAGATAGACAGAGGGGGAGAGAGATGTGGCCACTACATTTTAAGAAAAGATAGAGAAACAGCGACAGATAGATAGATAAGTAGACAGTCAGACAGATATGTAGATAGACAGAGGGAGAGAGAGAGAGAGCAAGACAGGTGTAACAGCTACATTTGAAGAGAATATAGAGAGAAAAAGAAAGATAGATAAATAGATAGGTAGACAGGAAGACAGATATGTAGATAGACAGAGGGAGAGAGAAAGAGAGATGTGGCTACTACATTTTAAGAAAAGATAGAGAGGCAAAGACAGATAGATAGATAGGCAGACAGATATGTAGATTGACAGAGGGGGGGAGAGAGAGAGAAAGACAGAGGTATTTGTTATAAAAATATTTTTAATGTACTTACAAATATTTTTCATATAAAATACAAATAAATTTCTCTGAGAAGATTGCTTTTCAATCGCAATCTGTATAAGGATTTATACATTTCGTTCCGGTCAACCATAGTTTTTGGGAGTAGGTAAAACAAAAAAACGATTTATGGTTTTTTTTATTATCTGAAATACAATTTTACAAATTTATCATTCTATAATTTTAATCTGAAATAGTTGCTACTTACGCTCAGTGACACTTCTGTAGCACATAATCATTTGTTACTTATGAATAAATCGGTAAGATTATTTTAAAGAAATGTTTTTGTTCCTTACTCTTAGTTAAGTAAATAATATAACACCCCCAAAAAACGTTAAAACAATATTTATTGTAAGAATAAATAAAAGACTTACACAAGACTCACACATTAATCATTTATTTACTGATACACGTTTCAATGACAAAGTCATCATCATCATCATCATCATCATCATCAGTGAGTGGTGCTACTACAAACTCAAACTTACAACTCTAACTTACAACAAACAAGAATTTGTAATAGCAACACTCACTGATGATGACGACTTTGTCATTGAAACGCGTATGAGTAAATAAATGATTAATTTGTGAGACTTGCGTATGTTTTTTATTTGTTTTAACATAATTTCACAAGCTAAGCTCAAGGAATAGTTGTGTAATATTTAATGTGTACTTTACATCTTATAACGAGATAAAATCATACAAAACATTAACGAGTCAGTAAATGATACAACTTTGTTCTTCTGTTTGGAGTTTGATATAGTTAAAAGACTATAGAACACATTTTACAATATATATTTATATACATAATACGGGGCTATTCAGAAAGTAAGGAACGCTTCTGTCTGACGCCGCTAGGCGCGCGCCGATCTCGTTGGTGCATGCGCACTCGGCAACTCATTCTGCCTCCAGCAGTGACAACGGGAACGTTTTCGCGTTGCCGGTTTTTCGCAATTTCAACTGAAGATGTGTGCTGCGATTGAAAATCCCGCCAGTTGTGAGGTGCGGTCAGTGATACGGTTTCTGTTGGCAAAAAACTTAAAACCGATAGACATTTATCATCAAGTGTGTGAAGTTTACGGAGACAACGTAATGAATGAAAGTTCTGTGAGAAAATGGTCCATTCAGTTTAAAAATGACCGAACTGACGAAACGAAGAGCGGACGCCCAAGCATTGTGACTGAAGAACTGGTCGCTAAAGTTGATGAAATGGTTCGCAAAAACAGCCGATTCACGATAATGGAGCTTTCGCTTTGTTTCCCACAAGTATCACGGACTTTGTTGTTTGAAATTGTCACACAAAGGTTACATCTTGTGCAAGATAGGTGCCGAAAATGCTCACTGATCGCCATAAATGTCAGCGAATGGAGGCAAGTTTGACATTTCTGGATGCCTACGACAGACATGGTGAATCACTACTGGATCGCATCGTAACTGGTCATGAGGCATGGGTAAAACACGTTAATTCCGAAACGAAATAGTCCATGGAGTGGGGGCAGACAAGCTCCCCCAAAATCCAAGAAAATGTTTGCAAACATTTTCAGCAAGGAAGATTATGGCGACGGTTTTTTGGGACAGGCAAGGTGTGCTTCTTATTGACTTTCTTGAACGTGGTGCAACAATAAACTTTGAACGTTACTGTGAAACTTTGTGCAACCTTAGGAGACCAGTTCAAAACAAGCGCCGAGGGAAATTGACATCAAAAATTTTGTTTGTGCATGACAATGCCCGACCTCACACAGCAAACCGCACCAAAGAACTCCTTGAGTCATTCAAATGGGAGGTTTTTCCTCATCCGCCCTATAGTCCTGACCTTGCACCAAGCGATTTTCACTTGTTTCCAAGAATGAAGACCTGGCTAGCAACACAGCGCTTTCACGACGACGCGGGGCTCAAGGCGCGAGTCACTGAGTGGCTGACATCGCAGGCGGCAGATTTCTATGATGAAGGATATTCAAAGCTTGTCCACCGCTATGATAAATGTCTAAATTTGTTTGGCGACTACGTAGAAAAGTAGTATTTTAGTTGCTCATTCAGATGTATATAATAAATATTCTTTATTGTACCTATTTTTTTAAAATTCAATAACGTTCCTTACTTTCTGAATAGCACAAAAAATATATGAATTTTCTATGGATTTTATCGTTAGCAGAATATATGGGTTACTGTACTTATTCATTATTTCTACCTAACTTTAGAAATAATTGTTTAAGATAACATAACTCTACTTTCGTCATAAATTTACCACTGTTTCCCTCCCAACTACAAAATACACATTATTATATATCCCCATAAAAAGGTTTTATTATGTGACGTTTGTTAAACTTTAATAGTAAATACTGTTACACTGCTGGAGAGATGTGTTACTTGTCCATCCAATATATTGGTTAAAACGATTAATCAACATTTAAAACATAATGATTTAACAAATTAATGTACCAACCGGAATGATTATTTATTAAAATAAATATAAATGGTTAATAATTTCATAGCTTTAATATCGTTTAATTTATCATGTTAATAATATCTCATGCCTGATTAAAAGGAAATAGTATTACGAATACAAGTAATAAAATTTTATTAATTTATAGTTTTTACTTCTGAATTGCATACCTTCCTTACAATTATAAAAAAAAATGAATTTGAAAATGATTTAGGGATAGCCTGCAAATTATGTTTAACCCAAACGTTACAAGGTTCAATATCAGAAAATTATGACGTTATTCTGTGTTTTATGAAGTTAAATGAAGTCAACTCTGCTTTCGTCTGTCTTATGCCTTCTTCTCTGATTAAGTCTTTTTATTTGGCCATTGCCTACCAAACCATGAAGGTTTCATTACTATAATCAAACTGATAGAAGTTATGTATAACTGTGTCCTCTCGAATTTATGCCAGAGCCAATCTGTTAGCAATCAAAAGTCTGTTAAAGTAATCTACCACGTAGGCAGGAAAGTGTAGCGAGGTATAGAAGAGGTATTACGATCGCGGGTAAAGGTTAATATCTCTTAACTTACACTGATAGAAGTTATGTATAATTGTGTCCTCTCGAACTTATGCCAGAGCCAATCCGTTAGCAATCAAAAGTCTGTTAAAGTAATCTACCACGTAGGCAGGAAAGTGTAGCGAGGTATAGAAGAGGTATTACTATTGCGGGTAAAGGTTAATATCTCTTAACTTACACTGATAGAAGTTATGTATAACTGTGTCCTCTCGAACTTATGCCAGAGCCAATCCGTTAGCAATCAAAAGTCTGTTAAAGTAATCTACCAGGTAGGCAGGAAAGTGTAGCGAGGTATAGAAGAGGTATTACTATTGCGGGTAAAGGTTAATATCTCTTAACTTACACTGATAGAAGTTATGTATAACTGTGTCCTCTCGAACTTATGCCAGAGCCAATCCGTTAGCAATCAAAAATCTGTTAAAGTAATCTACCAGGTAGGCAGGAAAGTGTAGCGAGGTATAGAAGAGGTATTACTATTGCGGGTAAAGGTTAATATCTCTTAACTTACACTGATAGAAGTTATGTATAACTGTGTCCTCTCGAGCTTATGCCAGAGCCAATCCGTTAGCAATCAAAAGTCTGTTAAAGTAATTCACCACGTAGGCAGGAAAGTGTAGCGAGGTATAGAAGAGGTATTACTATTGCGGGTAAAGGTTAATATCTCTTAACTTACACTGATAGAAGTTATGTATAACTGTGTCCTCTCGAACTTATGCCAGAGCCAATCCGTTAGCAATCAAAAGTCTGTTAAAGTAATCCACCACGTAGGCAGGAAAGTGTAGCGAGGTATAGAAGAGGTATTACTATTGCGGGTAAAGGTTAATATCTCTTAACTTACACTAATAAAAGTTATGTATAACTGTGCCCTCTCGAACTCATGCCAGAGCCAATCCGTTAGCAATCAAAAGTCTGTTAAAGTAATCTACCACGTAGGCAGGAAAGTGTAGTGAGGTATAGAAGAGGTATTACGATTGCGGGTAAAGGTTAATATCTCTTAACTTACACTGATAGAAGTTATGTATAATTGTGTCCTCTCGAACTTATGCCAGAGCCAATCCGTTAGCAATCAAAAGTCTGTTAAAGTAATCTACCACGTAGGCAGGAAAGTGTAGCGAGGTATAGAAGAGGTATTACTATTGCGGGTAAAGGTTAATATCTCTTAACTTACACTGATAGAAGTTATGTATAACTGTGTCCTCTCGAACTTATGCCAGATCCAATCCGTTAGCAATCAAAAGTCTGTTAAAGTAATGTACCACGTAGGCAGGAAAGTGTAGTGAGGTATAGAAGAGGTATTACTATTGCGGGTAAAGGTTAATATCTCTTAACTTACACTGATAGAAGTTATGTATAACTGTGTCCTCTCGAACTTATGCCAGATCCAATCCGTTAGCAATCAAAAGTCTGTTAAAGTAATCTACCACGTAGGCACGAAAGTGTAGCGAGGTATAGGAGAGGTATTACTATTGCGGGTAAAGGTTAATATCTCTTAACTTGCACTGATAGAAGTTATGTATAACTGTGCCCTCTCGAACTCATGCCAGAGCCAATCCGTTAGCAATCAAAAGTCTGTTAAAGTAATCTACCACGTAGGCAGGAAAGTGTAGTGAGGTATAGAAGAGGTATTACGATTGCGGGTAAAGGTTAATATCTCTTAACTTACACTGATAGAAGTTATGTATAATTGTGTCCTCTCGAACTTATGCCAGAGCCAATCCGTTAGCAATCAAAAGTCTGTTAAAGTAATCTACCACGTAGGCAGGAAAGTGTAGCGAGGTATAGAAGAGGTATTACTATTGCGGGTAAAGGTTAATATCTCTTAACTTACACTGATAGAAGTTATGTATAACTGTGTCCTCTCGAACTTATGCCAGATCCAATCCGTTAGCAATCAAAAGTCTGTTAAAGTAATCTACCACGTAGGCACGAAAGTGTAGCGAGGTATAGGAGAGGTATTACTATTGCGGGTAAAGGTTAATATCTCTTAACTTACACTGTACACTGAAGATATAATTCACCAGCTCCAGAAACTGGGGCACACAGATTATTCATAAACGTTTCTGTGGTAAATCCCAAGAAAATTACCTCATGCAAGCTGCTTGCGTATTCTCGCTCGGAAATGATTTAAGTTTCGTGAAATGTTGATACCCATGGAAGGCACTGCTAGGAGCCTGAGGTTATTTATATACCGTTGTTTGATTTAACTTCTAAACAGCCATTTTAACTATTATTATACTCCGTCGAAAAGTTTCAAAAATGTTTAAAGCATAAAATAACAAAAATAATTCATTAAAGTTATAAGCTGTACAAATTATGAAAGAGTGATATTATCGCCTTTAGGAATTCCTAATTTGGAAGTTATTATTCATAATAGTGATAAAATTCAGACACGAATTATACTACGGAAATAATTATACTAAACAAATAAATTTACCAGTTATAAGGTGCTGATATAATTTCCTCGTGATCGTCATATAAATACCTGTACATTATATATATATATATATATAATAGATAATATAGATACATAATAGATATTATTATGAATAGTAGATAGTAAATATTAAAAGAATTTGAAAAATATTTTAATTTTAAAATGTTCGTTATTTAAAGAAATATTCCGTTATACTTTGAATAAATTATGAGCTCTTGAATTTTTTAAAACCTCGATGACATATTAAATCTTACATATAGTTCCTTTAGAAGCCCTATTCAATTGACTGTAAATATAAAAGAAAGGTAATTTTGGCTTAAATTTAATATAATATCTTATATGCCTTCATAAATATATAAAGCAAGATTTTTTTCATCCTTAGCTATCATTGTCGATATGTTTGTTGTTGATTTGTTCCGGTTAGTTTCCACCAAAAAATAATATGTATTGAGACTGCCAAATCTGTCTCAAAGTAAAAGATTTTGCAAAATATAAAAAACCTTTAAGATATTATTTAAAATTTTTAAATAAATTACCTGGAAGTTGTATAACGAGCAAAGAAAGACTATTTCAAGACCGAATAATTTTATTTTTATTCAACATTAAAAATAATTTTTATTATTTAAAGAAAATAAAATAAAAATAAAACTATATAAGCCACCATAAAAACTCCACCAGTGTCTAAGTAAGCAGAAAATATTTTTAAAAAATTAGTGGCAGAACATTCTAAATATAAAATAGTATTATATATTAACACATTTTTTTAACACAATTGCAATCAATAAATGGTTACTATATATTCGGAAAATTATAAAAATGTCATGTGCGTGACTTTTACCATGCCGATAAAGTGTAGCTTACGAACAGAGTGGCGTGAAATCATCATTCGAGTTTCTAATAAAATCTAAAAATGTGAAACAGACCATACTGCTAAAACATTTATTAAATTCTTAAAACATAAGGGATAGGTTTAATAAAAGTATAAAAACAAGCACAATTCCCGGAACGAGAAAGTACAGAGTTCATAGAAGTACAAGTTTGAACAGTAACAGTTTAACAATTACAACTAACTAGTTGAATATCATACCGATGGCCAGGAAATGATCGTGGAGACGAAAAGCAGAAGGTTTTTTACGTAGATTGACGGAGAAACACAAGGATGTTGGTCTGTGTCTAAAACTCAAATCCAGCCCAAGATGGAAGTGAAGAATATCTCTCTTCAAACGTCCGTGATTAGAACTTAAAATTTTTATGAAATATTAAATATAAAACAGTTTTAAAGTGGCTCTAAAACCTACTACTAGCGAGTGAAACGAAATTCCATCCTCAAGGAACACCTGAGAAGTTTCGATCCAAGACCATGGGAAGAGAGGAGCACAACAGTGATAGTTTTTGGAGCAAGTCAGAATTTTGAATAACTATATAACCATCTATTAAATTTAATAAATTTTGCAAAATTATTAAAGTCAGATTTGATTAAGTAAAATTTTGATAACTAATTGATTATTATTAATTTTAAAAAATATATAAGCACATGACTTTCTTTTAAAACCATAAAACTGAAAAATAAGTAGTGGAAATAAAATAAAAGTTATTCGTATATAGAACGCCATTTTTAATTTTCAATATTAATATCGAATTTACCACAAGACAATTTAAACAATAAATGTTTAAAGTAATTTGTAACATAACTTAATTAAATTCAGCCGAAGTAATAGAATGATAAATTTATAAGGAAAATCAATAATAATTCAACAATTTCTGAAGTTCATATAACTTATTTTGTGTTCATATCAATTATATTAAGCAACCAGGATTAAATTACTTTAGAAGTGAAATTATTATAAATTTGTTTTTTTGTAAAAATAAGATTGTAAAAGAGTCATCATTGAGGTTTAGGGTTCTGTGCACAAATATAAAGTAAATATAGGAAGTAATTTCACCTAATATTTCTACTAATATATTTAAGCACACAATATTGATTTATATAAATTATTATCATCTATTTAAATATGTATGTCATTTTATGTGTATAATATTAAGTATAAAAAGCCGAAATGTTGTCAAATAACGACAAATGTTAAAGAACTTTAAATAATAGTGACAACAATATAATTGATGAACTTTCTGCCAGCATTCTAAGAACTCCAAGTTTATTTCAAATTAAATATTTTGTCAAAATTATGTAAGATAGCAGATGTGTAGTAAAATTTAGTATAACATATTACGAAGAGAAGATTTTACTTTTATATTTTAATATCAATTTTACTAAACTAAGTTAGAAAAATCAATGTTTAAAGTTATTATAATCATCCTGTGGTAATTAAACAAAAATTTCTGAAATTTTTACAACTCTCAACAAGAGCAGAAGTCAAAAATTCAAATCAAAGTAGAACACAATTTTTTAAGTAGTGTTCCAGCAATAGCAAATTACTGAATGAATTTTACAAGTAAACAAACATTACTAAATATATTATTACATAATCATGATTGAACATTTTGTTTGGTTTTTAAAATGAAGTCCAGGGATTAATCCTCTGGCAGATCACGCTCGACACACCACAGGTACCAGGGGGTCCCATTCAAATGAACAAGGTGTCAAATAATCAAGGTATACGCAAATTTCAAATGAACAATGTGCGCGATGACCAACTAATCAAGGTGCACGACTTTCAATTAAACAAGTTACACGCATTTCAACTAATCAATGTGTCAAATAATCGTGGTCTGTTCCAAGTTACGCGCATTTCAACTAATCAATGTGTCAACTAATCAGGGTCTGTTCCAACTTACGCGCATTTCAAATAATCAAGGTGCATGAAGACCAACTAAACAAGGTCTGTTGCGGGTTATCGTATTGCCGCTCCGCAGGCGTTCACTGCACAACTCCTTTAAATTCATAAATGGTAAGTAACCTTTCATTATTATTATTTCTGTAAATATTTAAAGATTGTGTAGTTATAAAACTAATCAACTAATAAGATGCAAGTAATATACGAATTTTTAAAAGTAATTAATACATAATTAGTAATAAATAATTAATTAATACATAATTAGTAATTGAAAAGTAGTTTGTAATAATACTTTTGAATAATTCTTCAAAATACTACGGTTTAAACTTATCGTTATCTAAGTAATTGTAATGTAGCAATTTTTTAGTTATAGCATAGCACATGAAAGTGTCTTATTATGTCTCTAAATATTTAAACATCGTATTGAGTAAGAGTGTAGTTAGTATTTACAAAACTTTAGTAATTTTAGAGTGTTAATTTTTAAAACATTTTTCAAAACTCTACTATATTTAACATCATATTGACGCATAATTAAGAAATCAAAAGTAATCTTTCTCTTTGCAAAATAGTTATTTTTGTAACCTATATTTTTGTAATATACAAATATTGTCCATATTCATTTGTCAACTTAAGAACAATACATAAAGAGTCAAATCCGTTAATTATATTTTTTTAATTAGCATTTAAAATAAATGTATTTGATAAGAATTTAATTAGGTAAATATTTTAAAACCTAATTCTGAAAAATAGAAACACTATAATCAAACAGTGTGTGTCATTAGACAGGTTTCAAAATACTACGGTATACGTTTATGATAATGTAAGTGTAATACAGCAATAACTTTCGACTTGGTTATAGCATAACTTATAAAGTATGTTATTACAATTGTAAATATTTAAACATCGTGTTGAAGGAAAGTGTAATTACAGAACGATAAGTAATATGGTACAAGTTATTATTTTTTCAAACGTTTCTTAAAACTTTTCTACATATAACATTATATTGACTCTTAATTAATACATCGAAAGTAATCTTTCTCTTTGCAAAATAGTTTTTAAGACTCTCTACATTTGTAACATACCAATATTGTTCATATTAATTTTTCAACTTACAAATACAAAGAGTGAAATAATAGGAAATAATTATTAGAAAAATAATTATTGTAATATGTATGTATATATTTTTTTGCTAACTATATTGTTGATGTTTATTGGAATATATTTCTTTGTTAAACATTTTATTAGGTAAATATTTGAAGAATTAATTCGCAAAAACAGAAACAATATATTCAAATACCGTGTGTCATTAGATTGATTCCATTATCATTAATATACTGTATGCCTAAGACAATGTAAAATGTAATTATATGTAAAGTTATATGATAATTTTCAATTTAAAAAATCATTTAATTTAGTTAAGGTGATGTAATAGGATAGTAAGTAGGCTTAATTACTTCTTACATTGGCAATATGTTATAATAAAAGAATCGATAAAATTGCATAAAGGTGTAGATTTGTAAAGCAGTTTAATAAAATCCACTACCTTATAAAAAGACTATGATATTCCTTGGGTTACTAATGCCCTGACCATGTCTTGAAGGTGTTAGAGAAACGTCCTATTAAAGTTGTGGGGGAAAAAAGCGCTATTCTCCGTTATCTTACAGGCTGTAAAGTTTATTGTTAACTTTCAGCCATGGAATTTTTTTGTTTTGTAATGTATTTTCAAAGGCATGGTTTATACTGCCTGTCAGTCAACGTGAAACAAAGGGCGTAACAGCTGGCTCCAAAGAAAAAGGGGCATGAATGTCATCAGGTTTGTTTACTTACCCCATAAATATCTATCCGTCAGCAGAGGTTTTTCGTATTTCCAATTCAGTGTTGTGTTGAGAAGCATTTGTTACAGACCATACCAAGTTATTTGGGGTACGTTTTATTGGAATTGTGAAATAAGTTTATAATAACGGTTTACATGCGTATAAACTATTACATTTAGTTTCTTTTATCAGTTGTATTAACTGTGTTTGCTTTAAATTAGTTGAAAAACAAAACGTTAATTGTGTTAAGTTACTAAAGCATCGAACGGACCAAAAAGGTAATTATAAACGGTTTACATATTTTTTTAGTTCAATTATTCCATGTAGCAATTAAAATTAACAAGTCTTTCAGTAATACAATAAGCCTCAAATAGTTAAAGTTGTGATAAAATATATAAAATATTGATACTGTTTCCAAATTACAAAAAGGCTTGTTCAAAAACTATGTCCTGTAATTATTGTTTTTCCATAAATGAAATTAATGTTTTTGCTAAAATCCCACACCCTATATTCTATATATGAAATCGTTCGTTTCATATGAGGGCTATAGCATAGTTCTATCCGCATGTACTTAGCTATTTTCTGTTGACATTTTTATTTAATCTCAAAAGTTTATTTCCATTAAAAAATCTTTATTTCGAGGGAAGTAATAAATTACACACAAAAACACATAATTCAAAAATTGACAAGTAAAGGAAATATTATATTCCATGTTTGATATTGCTATTTCCTAAATCTCAGATGTCTACAATGAAAAGAAAAATACTCATTCACAGATATTTAATTTCTAACTGTTGAGTCAACCTGATAATGTGTAAACGTAAAATGACATTATTTAAATAAACATTACCATCACTGATACATTGAAATTAAATTTTTGATCACATATCAATAGTTGTGAGTTCAAATCTTTAATAAGGCAGGCAAAATATTTGCATTGATAATAATATTAAACATTACAAAAAATTACTGTTTAGTGTTAAGACGTTGCATATTTAAGATATTTTAATGATGTTCATTACAATATTAGCTATTCATTTTAAAAAAACTCCCAAGAGATATTTCTTACGATACACCCGTTCCAAAAACATCGGTTATCACAATCATACTCAAACCATTCATTTAACCATGCAAATTGGTTGTCTATGCTGAAACATCTGTGAGCATCAGTTTTTTTTTTTTTTTTTTTTTTTTTGTAACTGTGTAGGCAGTGAAAGTATTTAAAAAAACGAAGTATTTTCTATTAAAAGTGATTTAAAACCATTGCGTTTGAACTCGAAGTGTAAAATATCAGTACTAGTATTAAATTCCTCTTGTAATATTTCAGTCCAACAATCACACAAGTAGGGTAAAATTTTACTTTTATTACCATATTCATTAAAAACGCATTTAGAATTAATCACTTGAACTTTCATAAATCCAAAGGTTGGATAGTCGTAAACTAATGTTGAAGTGATTAATCTATATTACATTAATAAATTAGTTACAGGCTATTAACTCAGACGATAACAGTCCGTATTATTATTTTATTAGCAATGTCACCTAGCCCTGACGGGTATTTACAAACCCCCAGTAACGGGTGTCTAAAGTACAACCGTTTTAGAGCTACATTGTAGAAAAACAAATTCTAGACTACAAGATTTTTTCAACAAATTTAAATGAAATTTTATCGCATATAGTTTTATTGTAATAAATGAACTTGCAATTAAATGTTATTATAATTTTTTACCAGTTACACATGTATAACTACATACTTATTTAAAAATATGTATATGCTTAGTTTCATATAGTTTGGATTTTATAAAGATGATAACTGGCTAAACTTTTTAATTACATTCAAATATAATGCAGCATATTTTGAGCAAATCTCTTTTATGTGTAGTCAAAGTATTGAAATTAACTTAATTAATTTATAAACACAAACTTTCATCTTAGCCTCCGGCTACAGTTTAAATAAAGGTTTTTATTATATAATTTATCTCGGCGTTTATATGTAAGTACCAAAAATTTTTATCATTCATACGATTGAAATACATATTTCTAAAATGGATATAATTCTATACACACACAAAAACAATATAGGCCTACTAATAATTGTTGTATTGGTGGAAACGTGGATTGCAAGCTAAGTCGCCTCACTGTTATTTGTACATTGACCGCTAGCTGTTTATGTTTGGAGAGATAAGAGTGGAATGCTCACAGCATCTGCGTTTACAGAAACCCTAGTTAAGTTAAGACTCTTAACAGACTATATCTAGGAATTCATTTGATTAACACATTGTAAACTTTAAAGTATATTTCAGTGTGCATTTAGGTTCAGTAACATTTACATATTATGAAATAAATTTTACAATACATTTCAAGACCTCTCAATTATAACTAACCTTGGGAAATAAAACGATTCAAATTTTTGTGGGTATAATATGCCTATGATTAAATAGGTTTTCGGAGTAGGAAAATATTACTTTCTTTTTTCGTAACTTGAAATTATACAGTAGGAATTTTTTTGGTAAGTCGATTCTTTTTTTTTTAAATTTTCATTTATTATTTTTTGTAATTCTGAATTTTAATCTTTATCTCAATTAGAATCGAAATCCGTTTCATGCCGTTGAATATGTTAGCAAATTTTCCACTATTTATCTATGCGAATTTTGTATATTTATATCCCTCCTATAAACAAGTTGGATGATCGTTGTTCATTTAATTTAAATGTAGAATATGATGAATTCCACACACACACACACACACACACAGACACACATTTTTAAACCACACAACCTGTAAACCAAATTTCATTGAAATCGCCATCATTAGGTAAGATTTGATTTTCCTTCCTAGAGATTGATATTCAGTTGGTCTTACTCAGCTCCCTCACTCAACTTGTTGTCATCGGTAAAAGAATTCAATTGCCGTAATAAATTCCTTTGCCAAGCTCACCATGTAACAACTAACATATCAATATAAAAGAATATTTTAATACTGATTTTAAAAAAATTAGTGAATGTTATTGCATAATATTAACCATAGTGTACAACCGTAAACAAAGGATGACAATAAATGAATTATTTCTAGATTGCTAGCGAAGAAAGGTTAATGTAAATAACGGAACTGTAAGTTTATACTTTTAATTTATTTTAATTACGATCTGTATGATAGCAAATAAAAAGTAATAACCCTCATTTTGATTTTCAAGAATAAAGAGTAAATTCTCGCAAATGATGTATTTAAATACAAGGGCATTTACGTAAATACTTCAGCGGAATTTGTCTTTTCAAATAAATTTACCTAAACATTTACCATGTAGAGGGGAAATGCTTCAACCTATTATTCGGAAAAATTACAGTCGGTCTAAAACACTGTCATTAGATAATTAGTGGGCACGGCTTGAACGAATTCATAAAATTAGTCGTTAAAATAAACTGTTTCCACGGTGTGTTATACAGTATATGCATTTATATTAGTCATATATGGCTACCAAATTATATTCAAGGTCCTATAAAACAAATGTTCATAAGTAATAGTAGCTATAAAGTAATTAATTACACTAAAGCCTTTTCTTAGCTTATTATTTTACCATATTATTTTTGGTAGAATATGAAAAACCCATTTTCCTTAACTAAAAAGCTCGCATAAAGTCAACCGCGATTGAGCGAATCTTCCTATTAACAAACATATTACACAAACAACAAATTACATTTGCTCATCAACTTCGATGGAAAATGGGACGTAATTATTTGAGTAATTATTTTTTGAAATTCCCTTGACGAGTATTCCCAAAGTCCTACATATTATATCTTATCTTGCAATTATTCTTTTTCATTTTATAATCTAGTAAACCCAGTACACAATATCAGTCCAATATAAATTAATGCTTATTTTAATATTTACTAATAGGAAAAACATTTTGTACAAACAAAATATTAATAAGAAAACGAAGTGATAATTTATAGTAAAGTTATAATTCCCGGATTTATCTCTATTTAGTGAAGTGATGAAGTTATCATCTGGGACTTATTATAGGCTATATGTTGATTATTACTTATTGCGCTTGGCGACCTGACCTGTTAACTAAAGGTTGTTATATTGTTAACTTACACTTGGAGGAAACGATTTCGTATTAATCGTTCCTCCAAGTGTAAGCTAAAAATTTAACAAGTATAATAAATAATTAATAACCAGCTCGTCATGAACAACAACAACACTTAGATATTGATTATGGTAAATGAACTAATTCGTATTTACAGTATAATAGTTTTGTAACTAACTAAAACCTTTTGTTTGGGACATTAGTTAAAACTTATATCACGGAGAGGAAATACGTTGTGGCGCCACTGTTTCAAGGTTATCTTGAAGTGTTAATTCATTTGTTTTTTCCTTGTGGCCTAAAAATTTACTATGAAGCTACTTGTTGCACAATACGGAGTCAAGTACAGTTTTCCGACATACGTGCCATATAAATATGAAGTAAGTACATTTATGTAGTTATAAATGTTTGCTTATATTTCATTTATTATACCTACATTATAATGTATTATAGGTTGTCATTTTACAGAAGCAATTATGTGGTGGTATTAATTATGTGGCGTAAAAAAATTCACATGTGGTTTTGGTTATGATTTTTTAAAACCTTGCAAGTACAAGACCGTTAATGTTTCTAACAGTTTATTGAATGTTATGTTCATTTGTGTTTAACCACTGATTTTTGTCAGTTATGTTGCGAGGATATTACATATAAATTTAATTTCAAAAATCTAACTGTAAAAATATTGAAATATTAATATATTTTAATTATTAATAATATAATATAATTTATATTATTTAATAATATTATAATCAAACAAATTATAAATATTTAATAACAATATATATAGTATTGAATATATATAATCATAATATATATATCAATATATATAATTGATACATTAATATTACAATATCAATTTAATATAAGCAAATTTATTTCTTTTACAATAACACAGTAGGCCATATTAAAGTATACATCCAAAATGAAGTTGCCCTCTTGTCTTTTTTTTACATTTTGTCTTATTTTTGTTTTTTTTTCAAAATCTGTGATTAGATAGTGAAAGTACAGGAGTTAGTACTAAAAACCAATGTGATATGAACATGATTTGGATGTTGTGCTTGAATTTCACAATGTGTCAGCTTATGTGATGCTTGGGATTGTTCAAGGATTTATTGAAGCACTAGATGTTCAAAGTAAGATCATCTATATATAAATATATCATCATCATATAATAATATATTTCTAACCTACCAGTTAAGAGTTATTCATGTTCGTGATATTCATGTGATGCTTTAAATTTTTTATTTTAATAAACTAAAGTAAGGGTATTAACTAACATTGACTAGTTTTTTATTCCTAATGATGTTTTACATTACCGTAAAAAGAAAGATAAATAAGCAAACGACTTTGTATTTGAGATTAATGTAATTTTGTTAAATTAAATTATTTGTAGATGAACATTAAATAATAGATGAACTTGTATGTAACAAACATAACTTTAGCATACTTTTGAAAATGTATATAGATAAAGTGAAATTGTGATGAACGTGATAGTTTTTATCATTATATAACTTGTTCAATGTTTCAGCGTAATTGTTTAAGGGAGTATGCCTCGGAAAGTAAATTAACTTGCCATTTACAAACACAAAAAAAAATTGAATTTGCTATTGTTATTTCAATCGGTGTGTGTGTGTTGGGTTAAGTAATTACTAGAAGCAGTAAAAAGTTACTATGCTACAAAAATTCATTCTCACATTTTCTCTTGCAAGGGTGTTTTGTATATATGGTATTTATTTTTGTGTTCTATTCTATAGTTTTGTAATTCTATAAGGTGTGTGCAGGATGAAACATGGTGCCAAGGTTGCTAATAGTGCTTTCTTAAAGTTAAATTTTGTGTTAAAATTTTTTATTTTTGGGAGACAATAGCAAATGAATTATATTTACAGGCACTTTGCTAGCTTTTACTTACAAAAAATGAAGCCAACATGTTAAATTAGTCATGTTTGAGGTATGCAGTGGAGGGGTGGGGGAGTTTCTATTTTCCAAAATTCTGATTTTGTTAGACTTGCGAATGTTTTCATAATTTCCTTTTAATTCTTAATGACATCCCCCTTTATAATTTAGTTTTTGTTTCAAAAATCGATTACGTGTAAGTAGGAGATAAATACCATGTTTATTAGTAATTGATAAATTATCAATTTGCTATTAGCAGATTTACTTCTAGTACTGTTACAGTATATTTTGGTATTAATTCAATATACAGTTTATATAATTATTACTGGCCTTTTTTACATGTCATTATTTTTTTTCTAAAAATCTTAGCTTGATGGGGGAACCTATGATTTGGAGTCCTACCTGCATCTCACAGTGTTGCTGAAATGTTGCTTTTGATGGATTCTTGGAGCGTTTTGTACAAGCTTTAGATGTTAAAAGTAAGATTATTACAGTATAAGAAATATTATATATATGTATATAAAGAACTAAGTCAAAATACAAATACCAGAATTATAATTGAATTTACAATTCAAAGCTTTTCGTTGGCTAACAGTACAAACATCATCAGGAATATTAAACAATTAAAATTAACATATGTGCAAATTAGATCAAATAAATAGCTATGCCAAATCAATTATAATGTTGTTGAACTTTTATTTTGCTGCCCTAATATTACAAACATTGATTATATTATCTAATTTAGATTTATATTCAGTGTTTGTAATGTTAGGTTAGGTTAAAATAAAAGTTTAACAACATTGTAATTGATTTGGCATAGCTATTTATTTGATCTAATTTGCACATATGTTAATTTTAATTGTTTAATATTCCTGATGATGTTGGTACTGTTAGCCAACGAAAAGCTTTGAATTTCGAATTCAATTATAATTCTTGTAATTGTATTTTGACTTAGTTCTTTATTAATACACAAGAATACATATTGCGATATTTATATATATATATATATATAAATATATATATATATATATACATATATATATAATCTTTGTCGATTATTTATTCAATGAGTAACCGAATTTGATTTGTATTTGTTTAGTTTAGATGTTCATTGTATCTTTCTTTTAATTTCTTGTTTGTTTCTCCCACATATAATTGATTACAATCTTGACATTTTATATTATATACATATAAATATGTATATATTTATACAAATACACACACATGTGTGTGTATATATATATATATTTTTTTTTTCACATTGTCCATTATTTTTCCGTTGCACTGACTTTATGAAGTTATTATTATCACTTGTAAATACTTTTTTCCACCACTGTGTAATAATAATAACTTCATATATATATATATATATATATATATATATATAGTCGTGTGTTTATGTATATGTATGTATTTATGTATCTGTGTACTTTTTTGAATTTTACTCGTTTAAAATAATTTAATATTTTTAATAGAAAACTTAGTTTTTAATATATAATTAGGTTTTTAATAACCTTTTACAGTATGCTATTATTTTGTTTCAGAACTTTCAATTGACCACGACGCTGTCTATTTACAGGAAGAAGTTATGTTACTAATATCTGATGTAAAATGCTTGTTGTTTTAACGTTCAGTGCAATACTTTCTGTTTTGATATTTTATGACTAAAATCAATAGTGCGATAGGTTTAATTGTTTTCAGACCAGTTACAAATGAAGGATGTGCACATGTTCTATGCAATATTTCTTGTTTTGTGCGTGGAATTGTGTGTGTATGAGTGATTTCTCAAGTTCTATTGGTAAATGTTTACAAGCGAGGACACCTACGATATTTTGGATAATGTCGTACTTCCTACTGTTAAAATAAGTAAATTTATTAAATCCACGATGTAATTAATGCACAATAGCAGCTGATTGGGTTGAAATGCAGTACTCCGGCACTATACGATATTTTGGGAAATTGTTCAAAACCATCAAATTGGACGATATCCACAAGAATTTTTTTTAAATTGAAGTAGGAAAGTTACTTTTTTCAATTTAAAGTAGGGTACTAAATTCAGCGCGGATGTAGAAGTTGTGAATAGGCGCGGAGTGATACTTACGTCACAGTGCTGCGCATAAGGTTGTCCGCATTGTCCGCGGTACGTCACGCAACCTTACGTGTGTAGATATTTGAGAAACAACTTCCACAGTTAGGATAGATTTGGTTTTAAATTTATAAAATACTGTATACCTATATTAAAATATACCGAAAAAGTGTAAAGTCAGGTTAGGTTTGGTTTTAATTTTATACATTGAAATACAGTTGTAACATCACGAAGCATTTGTATCACTCCGCGCCTATTCACAACTTCTACATCCGCGCTGAATTTTTTACGCTACTTTAAATTGAAAAAAAAGTAACTTTCCGAGGTCAATTTTAAAAAAATTCTTGTAGATATCGTCCTATTTAATGATGTTAAACCATTTCCCAAAATATCGTATGGCGCCGAGCTTCTTAATTTTTACCAAAATAGCCTTTTTACATGTTTCGGAATGTTTCCTGCAAATAAAGGCCTGGTTTAGGAACGTAAACAATTACCTTATATTGCGAACTAAGTTTAATGGTTTTTAGGCCGGTTACAAATGAAGGATATGCAAATGTTAAATGCAATATTTCTTGTGTTGTGTGTGGAATTTTGTGCTTAGTGTTCTCTAAAGTGATTTTGTAAGTTCTATTATACAGTAAGGCTTGTGTGCGCAGTAATATGTGGTGCTTATAGTTAAGTGGTATTTTTTTCTGTTACATATTAATTATCTATACAGTTACAATAATTCTTTATTTGAGATCATGAATTCCAGAATGCAGACCATGAAAAACATTCAGATTTGTATAACAGACACATTGTATACATATATATATATATATATATATATATATATATATATATATATATATATATAGACATAAAACAATTAAAAAATACAAGGTAATTTATTGAATTTACAATTCAAAGCTTTTCGTTCGCAAACAGTACCAACATCCTCAGAGATACTTAAAATTTCTAGTATTCCTGAGGATGTTGGTAATGTTTGCCAACGAGTAAGCTTTGAATTGTAAAGTCAATAAATTATTCTTGTATTTGTAAATTGTTTTATTTCTTTATTAATACACAAGAATACATATTATAAGGTGAATATATATATATGAAGTTGATATATATATATATATAAATATATATATATATATATATATATATATATATATATATATATATATATATATATATATGGTTACTGTGCATAAGCTCGGCACCATTCGCTATTTTGGGAAATTGTTCGAAACCATCAAATAGGACGATATCCAAAAGAATTTTTTTTATTGAAGTAGGAAAGTTACATTTTTTCAATTTAAGTAGGGTAATAAATTCAGCACAGATGTAGAAGTTGTGAATGGGTACGGAGTGATACTTACGTATCACAGTGCTGCGCATAAGGTTGTACGCATCGACAGCGGTACGTAACTCAACCTTACATGTGTAGATATTTTAAAAACAACTTCTCCAGTTAGGATGGGTTTGGTTATAAATTTATACAATACAATTATTACATACAATTTATAAATACATTATTACAAAACAGTAGAATCAGCTGATTGCTGGGTACTGTTCAACAGCCTAGTGACCTGTTCGTCTTAAGTATAAATATCATTTATGATTTAAGAGAATTATTGTTTAACCTGTCATGCATACGTTGAAGAGTTTACATGATTATTTAGAAAACAGTAGTATCAGCTGATTGCTGGGTACTGTTCAACAGCCTAGTGACCTCTTCGTCTTAAGAATAAATACCATTTATGATTTAAGAGAATTATTGTTTAACCTGTCATGCATACGTTGAAGAGTTTACATGATTATTTAGAAAACAGTAGTATCAGCTGATTGCTGGGTACTGTTCAACAGCCTAGTGACCTCTTCGTCTTAAGAATAAATACCATTTATGATTTAAGAGAATTATTGTTTAACCTGTCATGCATACATTAAAGAGTTTACATGATTATTTAGAAAACAGTAGTATCAGCTGATTGCTGGGTACTGTTCAACAGCCTAGTGACCTGTTCGTCTTAAGTATAAATATCATTTATGATTTAAGAGAATTATTGTTTAACCTGTCATGCATACGTTGAAGAGTTTACATGATTATTTAGAAAACGGTAGTATCAGCTGATTGCTGGGTACTGTTCAACAGCCTAGTGACCTCTTCGTCTTAAGAATAAATACCATTTATGATTTAAGAGAATTATTGTTTTAACCTGTCATGCATACGTTGAAGAGTTTACATGATTATTTAGAAAACAGTAGTATCAGCTGATTGCTGGGTACTGTTCAACAGCCTAGTGACCTCTTCGTCTTAAGAATAAATACCATTTATGATTTAAGAGAATTATTGTTTAACCTGTCATGCATACGTTGAAGAGTTTACATGATTATTTAGAAAACAGTAGTATCAGCTGATTGCTGGGTACTGTTCAACAGCCTAGTGACCTCTTCGTCTTAAGTATAAATACCATTTATGATTTAAGAGAATTATTGTTTAACCTGTCATGCATACGTTGAAGAGTTTACATGATTATTTAGAAAACAGTAGTATCAGCTGATTGCTGGGTACTGTTCAACAGCCTAGTGACCTGTTCGTCTTAAGTATAAATATCATTTATGATTTAAGAGAATTATTGTTTAACCTGTCATGCATACGTTGAAGAGTTTACATGATTATTTAGAAAACAGTAGTATCAGCTGATTGCTGGGTACTGTTCAACAGCCTAGTGACCTCTTCGTCTTAAGAATAAATACCATTTATGATTTAAGAGAATTATTGTTTAACCTGTCATGCATACATTAAAGAGTTTACATGATTATTTAGAAAACAGTAGTATCAGCTGATTGCTGGGTACTGTTCAACAGCCTAGTGACCTGTTCGTCTTAAGTATAAATATCATTTATGATTTAAGAGAATTATTGTTTAACCTGTCATGCATACGTTGAAGAGTTTACATGATTATTTAGAAAACGGTAGTATCAGCTGATTGCTGGGTACTGTTCAACAGCCTAGTGACCTCTTCGTCTTAAGAATAAATACCATTTATGATTTAAGAGAATTATTGTTTTAACCTGTCATGCATACGTTGAAGAGTTTACATGATTATTTAGAAAACAGTAGTATCAGCTGATTGCTGGGTACTGTTCAACAGCCTAGTGACCTCTTCGTCTTAAGAATAAATACCATTTATGATTTAAGAGAATTATTGTTTAACCTGTCATGCATACGTTGAAGAGTTTACATGATTATTTAGAAAACAGTAGTATCAGCTGATTGCTGGGTACTGTTCAACAGCCTAGTGACCTCTTCGTCTTAAGTATAAATACCATTTATGATTTAAGAGAATTATTGTTTAACCTGTCATGCATACGTTGAAGAGTTTACATGATTATTTAGAAAACAGTAGTATCAGCTGATTGCTGGGTACTGTTCAACAGCCTAGTGACCTGTTCGTCTTAAGTATAAATATCATTTATGATTTAAGAGAATTATTGTTTAACCTGTCATGCATACGTTGAAGAGTTTACATGATTATTTAGAAAACAGTAGTATCAGCTGATTGCTGGGTACTGTTCAACAGCCTAGTGACCTCTTCGTCTTAAGAATAAATACCATTTATGATTTAAGAGAATTATTGTTTAACCTGTCATGCATACGTTGAAGAGTTTACATGATTATTTAGAAAACAGTAGTATCAGCTGATTGCTGGGTACTGTTCAACAGCCTAGTGACCTGTTCGTCTTAAGTATAAATATCATTTATGATTTAAGAGAATTATTGTTTAACCTGTCATGCATACGTTGAAGAGTTTACATGATTATTTAGAAAACGGTAGTATCAGCTGATTGCTGGGTACTGTTCAACAGCCTAGTGACCTCTTCGTCTTAAGAATAAATACCATTTATGATTTAAGAGAATTATTGTTTTAACCTGTCATGCATACGTTGAAGAGTTTACATGATTATTTAGAAAACAGTAGTATCAGCTGATTGCTGGGTACTGTTCAACAGCCTAGTGACCTGTTCGTCTTAAGTATAAATACCATTTATGATTTAAGAGAATTATTGTTTAACCTGTCATGCATACGTTGAAGAGTCTACATGATTATTTAGAAAACAGTAGTATCAGCTGATTGCTGGGTACTGTTCAACAGCCTAGTGACCTGTTCGTCTTAAGTATAAATATCATTTATGATTTAAGAGAATTATTGTTTAACCTGTCATGCATACGTTGAAGAGTTTACATGATTATTTAGAAAACAGTAGTATCAGCTGATTGCTGGGTACTGTTCAACAGCCTAGTGACCTGTTCGTCTTAAGTATAAATATCATTTATGATTTAAGAGAATTATTGTTTAACCTGTCATGCATACGTTGAAGAGTTTACATGATTATTTAGAAAACAGTAGTATCAGCTGATTGCTGGGTACTGTTCAACAGCCTATTGACCTCTTCGTCTTAAGTATAAGATTGCTGGGTACTGTTCAACATACTAGTTCGACAGACTGTTTGATTTTCCATAATGGTAAGTTAAGAAGGAAATGTTCATATTTGTTGATTTCATCTTCACGTTAGCTACTAGTTTTCACTAAGCAATTGTAAATATTTACAAGTGCTCAAGGGAATCTTGAATTTTGTTGTACATTACGTCCGGTGAATAGTATTAATCACTTGAACAATAGTTTATGACTGTTGATATTTTATAAACTGTTGTTCAAGTTTTAAGGAACTATTGTACAGGTATGTATCTTTCTTCTTAAATATTAAAAGTATTTACTCACATCATATAAAAAACACAATTTTTGAAAATTTTATACAAATAAAAGTTTTGATTCCTGACCCTTCCACTGTGCTCTTTGTAATTACATATTTGTGTATTATAAGATGTATATTATTGCAGTATTGAAAATTTTTGCATAATCCAACTATATTGACTATATTAAATTAAAATATTATTCGTGCATAATAAAAATTAACAGAAAATGCTTGTAATTTAATGTATGTTTGGTTATTATTATTTACAACACAATATTTGCGACAGTATAATTTACCTACAAATTAAAGTAATAACAACAATAAATATTTCATTGAGTTATAGTTGAATTTTGTGTAATATCTTGCAAAGCTTTATCCACAAATTGTTATAACCTATAAGTAAAATATGCAATTTGTCATAATAATGTTTATAACATGGACATCTTAAATGTAAATTAAGACTGAACAATCAATTTCAAGGCACATTTGAAATTACCTCAAAGCAACCTTTTATAAAGCAAACATTTCACAACATTTAAAGTGGAATTTAATGTGAAAGGGATTTGCATAAATTTGAACGCTTAGGTTATTTAAAACTTTTTTTGTCCAGTAGCAACTGCAGGTAAGTTACTCTTGTAAGTATGGATACAAAGTCTATATATTTGAGGATACAACATGATGCTTTTCAAGAACATTCACATATTGATTTGTAAGTGCATCCACAAAATTGTAATTTTGTCAATTGTTGGGGCTTTTTAAGTGGATGGTTTAAAGGTTATGTTAATTCTTTAACACTTGTATAAGGTCTGGATCGCCATGAACAAGTGTTTTTTACTAGTAAGTATGGATACAAAGTCTATATATTTGAGGATACAACATGATGCTTTTTCAAGAACATTTACATATTGATTTGTAAGCGCATCCACAAAGTTGTATTTTTGTCAATTGTTGAGTGGATGGTTTAAAGGTTATGTCAATTCGTTAACACTTGTATAAGTTGAGTTCTTGAATTTTACACAATTAGGACAGTTGTCATTTAAAATTATTAATGCCAACCTATGGTATTCCCAATATATTTTGTCAATAATTAGGGCAGTTTCCATTCATTTTAAAATAATAACCTAACCTATTGTGTACCTAATATGAATATTTTTTTCTTCCACAATTAGGACAGTTTCCTTTTTAAATTAATAATCCTAACCTATGGTATTCCCAATATAGTTTGCTCCATAATTAGGCCAGTTTTCATGATTTCAAAATAACCTAACTTACTGTGTTCCTAATATGAATATTTTTTTTGTCCACAATGAGGACAGTTGTCAATAATTAGGGCAGTTTTCATTAATTTTAAAATAACATATGGTGAACCTAATATATTTTTTTGTCCACAATTGGGACAGTTTTCATTTAAAATTAATAATCACAACCTATGGTATTCCCAATATATTTTGTCAATAATTAGGGCAGTTTTCATTAATTTTGGAATATCATATTGTGAACCTAATATATTTTTTTGTCCACAATTAGGACAGTTTTCATTTAAAATTAATCTTAACCTATGGTATTCCCAATATATTTTGTCAATAATTAGGGCAGTTTTCATTCATTTCAAAATAATAACCTAAACCTATTATAATCCTAATATGTATATTTTTTTCCACAATTAGGACAGTTGCCTTTTCAAATTAATAATTCTAACCTATGGTATTCCCAATATATTTTTCACCATAATTGGGACAGTTTTCATTTATTTCCGAATAATAACATAACCTATTTTGTTCCTAATATGAATATTTTTTATGTACAATTAGGACAGTTGCATTTTAAAATTAATAATTCTAACCTATGGTATTCCCAATATATTTTTTCTCTATAATTAGGACAGTTTTCATTTTTTTCAAAATCTAACAAATTTTGTTCCTAATTTGAATATTTTTTGTCCACAATTAGGACAGTTGTCATTTGAAATTAATAATCTAACCTATGGCATTCCCAATATATTTTGTCAATAATTAGGGCAGTTTTCATTAATTTTAAAATAACATATTGTGAACCTAATATATTTTTTTGTCCACAATTAGGACAGTTTTTCATTTAAAATTAATCTCAACCTATGGTATTCCCAATATATTTTGTCAATAATTAGGGCAGTTTTCATTCATTTCAAAATAATAACCTAAACCTATTATAATCCTAATATGTATATTTTTTTCCACAATTAGGACAGTTGCCTTTTCAAATTAATAATTCTAACCTATGGTATTCCCAATATATTTTTCACCATAATTGGGACAGTTTTCATTTATTTCCGAATAATAACATAACCTATTTTGTTCCTAATATGAATATTTTTTATGTACAATTAGGACAGTTGCATTTTAAAATTAATAATTCTAACCTATGGTATTCCCAATATATTTTTTCTCTATAATTAGGACAGTTTTCATTTTTTTCAAAATAATCTAACAAATTTTGTTCCTAATTTGAATATTTTTTGTCCACAATTAGGACAGTTGTCATTTGAAATTAATAATCTAACCTATGGCATTCCCAATATATTTTTCACCATAATTGGGACAGTTTTCATTTATTTCCGAATAATAACATAACCTATTTTGTTCCTAATATGAATATTTTTTATGTACAATTAGGACAGTTGCATTTTAAAATTAATAATTCTAACCTATGGTATTCCCAATATATTTTTTCTCTATAATTAGGACAGTTTCCTATTCCCAATATATTTTTTCTCTATAATTAGGACAGTTTTCATTTCTTTCAAAATAATAAACTAACCAATTTTGTTCCTAATATGAATATTTTTTGTCCACAATTAGGACTGTTGTAATTTTTATTTTTAACTCCAATATATTGTATTCATCATCCTCAACGTTATGTGTAGCTGAAGATAAATCCATTTTGGTCATGTTTATATTGGGGTTTTTGTGTAATTGGATGCAATATTTTGGTATGAATTATATAACAGGTAAGTGCATTTTTTTTATCACCACGAGAGGTGAAACAAGCTGAGAGGTTTGAAAAAATCTGGTTTATCTTAAGAGATGGACTTGTTTTGACAATGATAACACTAGTCAAGGGTATATAAATGATTGAGGTTATGGCAAAAGCATCGACGCAGAATATGTTTATACCGAAAACCTACCAAGTATTTTGAGTACATCGTCGCAAATTTTCTGATTTGATGTTTTACCTGCAAAATTAAATATTTGGAAACCAGCTGAGGTTACATAGGTGAGTATATTTTGCACCACAATGAGGGGGTGTAAACAGCTAATGTCAAATCAAAATCTAGTTTATCTTGAAAGGTGTACTTGTGATGAAACAATGATAGCACAAATCCATTGTATCAAAGGTATATTAATAGAATGTGAATATTTACTAACCAATAATTTGATATCTGGCCGTTATTTGGTCGATAAGGTTAGCGTCTAGAATGTGTATAATTGCTAGCAAATGTTTTTACAACGGGTAATAGCAAGTATACATTTTTCTTTTATAACCTCCACCGTGTGTTGATTCACATTTTTATTGCGAGTTAAGATAAAGAGCAGCGAGGGGGGGGGGTTAAAGTGGTTCTCTTTACTAACAGAATTATATTTTGTCAAATTAGTTTTCAAGGAACAATAGCATTTAAAATATGAAGTTTTTAAAAATAATATTGGGACAATTCTGCGGACTATATACAAACACGTATTTGTATGTCGAACAAATTCATATGTTATTTGTCTTGTTAATTGGTAATAGATGAAAATATGGGATTGTTGCTGTGCTTTTGGTCACCGAATTCGTTACCTCACTAGCAATAACATTTGTACTTTGAAATAACCTTTGCAAAAAAAAAAAAATGAGGACATACTATTATTATGCCTTTAATGGTATTTTAGTCATTTTTTATTTCTGATTACCAATTTGCCCCTTTCCCTAATACTAATACATAGCTTCTACTCTGGAATTTCTTGAGTAGAGGTAGGCCTATATCATCATAATTCAAAAATTAAATTATGGTTTTGATATGGATAGAATTGTTAGTTGTTTTCAATTGTAATTTATAGTTTCTTGATGGATTATTGCTCTTAAATTGACTAGTTTACCTTACTATAAGGGGCTCAGTTTCTTGATCCATTGATGATTTTGCTTTGACTAGTTTACTTTAATAAAAAGTATCAGTAGGCTGTTGCATCTAGAATAACTTTTTAAAAATAACCACTTGATGAGATACTTTTATGTTTTGTGCTATAACCAGGTCGAAATATATTGCTATATATTACCGTTTCTTGATTAACGATAAATTAAAACCGAAGTACTTTTGAAAATTTAATCAAATGTAGTATTAAAAACTACTTTGCAGAGACAAAGATTACTTCCGATTTACTAATTAGGTGTTATTTATTTTCAAAACTTGGCATATTACTTGCTTCATATTATTTATCTTTTTGTAGTTTTTTTGTATCTTATTGTAAAATGTAACTACCAAATTAAAGTTTTAAGTTATTAATAAAATATATTTCAACTATTATTTTTCTAATATTGTATTTATTTGACTATATATCGTTTATAAGTTGACAAATGAATATGGACATTATTTGTATATTACAAAAATATAGGTTTTAAAAATAACTATTTTGCAAAGAGAAAGATTACTTTTGATTTATTAATTATGCGTCAATATGATGTTAAATATAGTAGAGTTTTGAAAAATGTTTTACAAATTAACACTCTAAAATTACTAAAGTTTTGTAAATACTAACTACACTGTTACTCAATACGATGTTTAAATATTTAGAGACATAATAAGACACTTTCATGAGCTATGCTATAACCAAAAAATTGCTACATTACAATTACTTAGATAACACTAAGTTTAAACCGTAGTATTTTGAAGAATTAAAAGTATTATTACAAACTTCTTTTCAAAGACTAAGATTACTTTAGATTTACTAATTATGTATTAATTAGTTTTAAAACTACGAATATTACTTGCATCTTAATACTAGATTAGTTTTGTAACTACACACTCTTTAAATATTTACAGAAATAATAATAATGAAAGGTTACTTACCGTTTATGAATTTAAAGGAGTTGTGCAGTGAACGCCTGCGGAGCGGCAATACGATAACCCGCAACAGACCTTGTTTAGTTGGTCTTCGTGCACCTTGATTATTTGAAATGCGCGTAAGTTGGAACAGACCCTGATTAGTTGACACATTGATTAGTTGAAATGCGTGTAACTTGTTCGATTGAAAGTCGTGCACCTTGATTAGTTGGTCATCGCGCACATTGTTCATTTGAGCGTTGCGTATGTACGTTGTACCTTGGTTAGTTAACACATTGGTCATTTGAAGCAGCCCCGTACCAGGATATGGTATGTCGGGTGGTAAGAATTTGACAATGTTAAGTGAGGCAGAAACCCCCCATCAAAATATTTAATTTTGTTTCATTACTAAATTCTTAGAGGGAGAAGTGTTTATGATATCATCAGCTAGAAGTTGAATTCATTCACAACTTTATCTTGTGACATTTTCATTTATATTTATGAAGCCATTGAATTTTTTCAGGAAAATATATTAAATATCTTAGATGTTAAAATATAAGCAATAATGTCAAAAAAAAGTAGAGTTAATATTTTCTATTTTAGTACTTTAATATTCATTTCAACTGAAGTAACTTTTAAAAAGTTTGAGAAAGTATGAAAATGGCTATAAAAGAATGACATTTTCTGAGTTTAATTTATTTACTAAATTGTTGCTTACAGATTTCTAATAGTGTTTATATAATTATACTTACAAATAATAAATTTAGTAATAGAATAATATGTAATTAATATATAAGTAGGTCTGCATTGTTAACTAACAGATGTAAAATAATATTATAACGCATGTAACAATTTCGTTTCCAAATTCGGTGTTAAACGAAGTACAAATTTCATACGCTGTAAATTTAAAGCCATTCTAGTAGATCCCTTAGCCCGTCTTGAGGGATAAATCCAGAGAAAATACTAAGCAATACAGCATCTGGAAGGAGCATCTGGAGGTTGTAATCTGAGAAGTGAACCCAAGGCCCAGCTGGCGCTGAAATGTTTACACTGAGTGTCTGTTACTGACTGGGCATAATTAGACCCTTGAGGCTTAAGGCTCGACCTATGACTTTCCGCTGTGTTTTGTGCTGACGGCGGAGTTTAATGCAATCTATTAAACTTATTGTTAGCAGTTTGCATAATGTGTTGCTATAAAGTAATACAAGAAAATCGTGAAATCACTTAAACAATAACAAGAATACACGGTATGTGTTGTACATTGTTGTGAATCTTTTTGGATTGTTAGTTAATATTATTATAGTTAGGTGTTGATGTGAATGTTAGGCTTACTCTTTGTGTACATTTGGAGTAATTATTATATTGTTATAATTTTAAATATCCTATTAGTTTAAGAGAATAAGTATAAGTTATAAAAATAAGTACTTTTTATTATTTATTACTAACTAAACTTAGTAATAAGTTTAAACAATTTAGTTGTTTAAACAACTCTTTATATAATACTAGATCTATGTAAGTTATGTAATTGTGTAAAAACATGGAACAATTATGATACATATATAATAAAATTATATATTTTTAAATTTCTCAACCTAATTTATTTTTTTTTTAAATAGTATTCCTTTATTTTTATAAAGTGTAAAATGTAGAAAAAATATGGCAACTAAGAGATTAGAAGGCCTATTTAATCTAACCCAAATATGAATAAAACCAAAATCAAAACAGAAACATTATTATTGAAACCAAAAAGGTTCACTAAACATACTTTCATCTCTGATTCTTTCAGTAGATTATGTTTTCAGCAAGTTAAAACTGTTATTTCAACGTAGTTGCTTGGCTCATTATTCATCTTTACTGATTTATTATACTACCACATCTAATTAAGTGGGAATCTCCTCTAAATAGCCATATAGTGGAGCCTTACTGAATATAATTAATTTTAGTCGTGCTCTGAATAAACAAAGTCATTTATATTTAACATAGTGTTTATTTTAGTATACTAACTAAGGAAGTAAACAATAGTATTAGGCGTTAGAATAGCATTAGGCGTCAGAATAGCACTAGGCGCTTGTATTTTGCATGCGTTTTTGTTAAATAACATTATCTTATAATGAAAGGCTCATTTTACACTAAGGCAGACGACTGACAGAGTGTAGCTTACCCCTATAGTCCCCCAGGTGTTTACTTGGGCCACACGGTATTCAACGAAAATATGGAGGATACAGCATTATGCTTCAACCACCTATTATTTACCTAGATACTCATTTTTACATGTTAGGTCGACCTGGGGTCAAACAGAGTACACACAACGTTTTTGGCCCCGAAATTCGACTCCAGGGTGTTAAGGGTTAGTGCTTTACTTAGGCCTACTAGAATACTCAGTTTCGTTGAAACGTGTATGAATAAAAATTAATTCAAATTAAGAGAAGGAGTGATAAATATATATTGTAACTCTTTAACCCGGCAGAGGTCGCGTGAAAAATAAGACGTGAGGGGTCGCACTCGGTGCATTCGACAAGGTCATTTTAATAATAAAAAAAATACTGAACAATATTTTATTCTAAAAATGCAAGTATTGTAATTAAGTATAATGTATTTATTTAAGTGCTATTGGTTTTAATTGTGGCATTATTGTACTAAATAATTTTAAATAATATTTTAAGATTTAACAAATTTATTGGTTGAAAGAAATACAAGACTTTAGATAAATTGTCATAACATACGGACTCTTTTACAAAGACTGCTTCGCGCAGCTGAATATCCAGCCTTGTACTAATCAACAAAGTCTACTCCCCCTTTTGTTGAATTGTAAAATGTTTGGATGTAGTGTTTATTTTTATCTCCAGATTCGTAATAAATTTCATCATTATTATGCATGGTTGATATTTGTAAAAATGAATTCCGTTGGAATGTGTAATTCTTCTTCGTCTCCTGACTACTATGCTTCCTCTTGAACTTCAACATGATCTTGTTGTTCATCATCTGAATCCGGTTCTCCAACGGGTTCAACAGTAGGCACGTCACGAAAAAGTTATTTTCTAATACTACCAGGATTGTCAATCCTTTCTTCCTCAAGCCTTTCTTCCCTTTCCACGCTATCTAACAGTCTGGCAAAGTCTTTCTTCCTCTGCTCGATTCATATTGCGTAGTAATACAATAAATATAACACATAACACACTAAAAGATGAATAACACAAAAGCTAATTAAATGTCACACTTCAGCCCATGAGAGGGGTGGCACACGGTGGTTTCCACACTGTATTTTCTCTAGGCTGCTGCACTAAGACACACGTAGGTGATGACGAAAATACAAACACAGCATTTGACAGCGGACGAGTCTATTTGAAGGTACTCAGGGGGTGGAAGCTTGCAAAAATCGGCAGTTCGAGTAATTAAGAAAATAGTGAAGGCCCGGTGGAAAAGACAGTGACGCGACCCCTGCCGGGTTAAATTCTAAACGTAGGTATTATGAACTGTAGTGAACTTGTATGGTGAATTATGTAGCGTTATGGCTGTATGGTGCAATATGTGGTGTTATATGCATGTGTAATGTAATGTGTAGTGTTATATGCATGTGTAATGTAATGTCTAGTGTTATATGCATGTGTAATAAAATGTGTAGTGTTATATGCATGTGTGGTGTAATGTGTAGTGTTATATGCATGTGTAATGTAATGTGTAGTGTTATATGCATGTGTGGTGTAATGTGTAGTGTTATATGTATGTGTAACGTAATGTCTAGTGTCATATGCATGTGTAATAAAATGTGTAGTGTTATATGCATGTGTGGTGTAATGTGTAGTGTTATATGCATGTGTAATGTAATGTGTAGTGTTATATGCATGTGTGGTGTAATGTGTAGTGTTACATGCATGTGTAACGTAATGTGTAGTGTTATAGTTGTATGGTGAATTATGTAGCGTTATAGCTGTATGGTGTAATATGTGGTGTTATATGCATGTGTAATGTAATGTGTAGTGTTATATGCATGTGTAATGTAATGTCTAGTGTTATATGCATGTGTAATAAAATGTGTAGTGTTATATGCATGTGTGGTGTAATGTGTAGTGTTATAGTTGTATGTTAGAATATGTAGTGGTATAGTTGTATGGTGTAATATGTAGTGCTATAGTTTCATGGTGTATTATGTAGTGTGATAGTTGTATGTTAGAATATGTAGTGGTATAGTTGTATGGTGTAATAAGTAGTGTTATAGTTCCATGATGTAATATGTAGTGTGATAGTTGTATGTTAGAATATGTAGTGGTATAGTTATTTGGTGTAATATGTAGTGTTATAGTTTCATGGTGTAATATGTAGTGTGATAGTTGTATGTTAGAATATATAGTCGTATAGTTAGTTGTATGGTGTAATATGTAGTGTTATATTTGTATGTTAGAATATGTAGTGATGTAGTTTCATTTTGTAATATGTAGTGTTATATTTGTATGTTAGAATATGTAGTGATGTAGTTTCATGGTGTAATATGTAGTGTTACATTTGTATGTTAGAATATGTAGTGGTATAGTTGTATGGTGTAATATGTACTGCTATAGTTTCATGGTGTAATATGTAGTGTTATAGTTTCATGGTGTAATATGTAGTGGTATAGTTTCGTGGTGTAATATGTAGTGTTATATTTGTAAGTTAGAATATGTAGTGTTATAGTTGTATATTAGAATATACTGTATATAGTGTTTTAGTTGTATGGTGTAATATGCAGTGGTATAGTTGTATGGTAGAAATGTAGAGTGATTTGACTTAATGAAGCAATTAGAAATCTACTGATCCTAGTTGTAATACTAAGTGTATGAATAATGGAGAGGTTAAAATTAAGGTTGAATCAGAAATAATTGAAAATAATTAAAGTAAAGAAGAAGAAACTGTTTGTTGTACATTGACACCGAAGGAAGGATGAATTTAAGATATAAGAAATTAGATTTAAGAATCAAGCGAAATAACGTGAAAAATAGATTGTAGCAATACAAACTAAAAATAAAAGTTAAATTCAATAACAAGAAAAATTAGGAAAAATTTGGTATAAACAAACTTTAATATTCAGATAAAATAAAATATCTAATCAAGCGTAAGAGAGGAATAATTAAGTAAATATTAAAATAATGAACATTTAATTTTTTTAAAATTCTTTAATTCATACTGATTTTAATATTGCATAATTTATTACGTCTGCAATTTTAGACCGTTTGCAATTTGTGACTTTTTACACGTTTAAACTTAATTATAAACAGGGACTAATTTTAATTTGGAAAAAATTAATTTCATCTACCAAAAGGAATTCAATATTTACACTTTTTAAAACGAAATAAATATCATAAATAACATAAAACACTCTAATCACAATAATTATTAAAATTATTCATTTATAATTCTGTCATAAAGCAACAATCCTCAGAGTAAACCAGAGTCAAACCCAGTCAGTAAAAAACGGGGGTTTAGTTTTACCTGAATTTAAGAAGCGCTATTATATCGCAGAATGTATGATCAGGGATTTTGGTTTGGGCTCGTGTGGATAAAAAACTCACTTGCTACTAAATGTTTATGTAATTTAAAGACATCCCTCCTCTTCCTTAGCTAACTGCTTCATCAATCCCCCAAAGAGACCAAAACCTCAAAATACAAAATAAATAAATAGTTAAAGTATGGTCACAATAATTGAAGTTTTCTATAATTAAGTTATTCAACAGTAATATTATAAATGGTTTTTCATCTTAATTAATTAAAACATTTCAACTTGTTTAAGTTTTTTTTAACAAAAAAAGCAATATGTTTTATTAAATAGACATTATGGCTAAACTAAGAATTTATTTTATTAGTACATAAAATTATGGTTAAACCTGTTTATCACCTTGTGTCTGCCAACAGGTGTTGACCAAGGTCAAGCGTGCCGCCACCCAAATCACGCCGCACACCTGCCTGCACTCTACCTGTGCCTTTCTCAATTAGCGCATCACGTGATCTATTGTGTTCCAGTAAGACAGATGGTAGGTCTGGCGCTAGTCTAAACACAAAACCCAATTTTAGAACAGTCCTATTTATAATTAAAAAAATAAGTGGAATCCCAAGCCTGTCTGCCTTAGAATTAGTTTCAGAAACTGATTTTACCTCAGAGTTTATATAATAGACAGTCCTTAAGCTTCATAACACAGTCGATGCTCTTAATACGGATATGCATTCGTAGATAAGCGTCAGCCTATCTGTGTGTACGGACATGACTGCGTATTGGCTACTGCAGCATATGAAAATAAAGCTATTCGAATCTTCATATATAGGAATTCTTAAACATAACGTTAAAGGATGTCCCTAAATTTAGCCGTGTTAGGCTATACCAGCGAAAGTTTTAACAAAAATACATCCAGAACATTTTGATAAATGCGATGTTTGGTTTCATTCGAGTACATCGCCATAGTTGTCATTGTATAAAGCACCATGTATATACAGGTTTCATGAACAAAATGGTTTCCAACACGAAAATAGTTAAATCACAGATCTTCAAAATGATATCAGTGAAGATAATGTGGATTATCAGGAAATAAATTTTCGTTTTAAAAAGCACAGAAATAAATTCAACAGTAATTTCATCAGCTCTACAAACCCTTATAAAAAATTAAAAAAACCGCACTGGATATTTTAAAATATTATTTGAAAAAAAAAACAATTTTAAAGTACAATTTGTGTACAAAATGTTAGTATATTAATTAAGAAAGTGCCTAATTGAATATAACAATATATTACACTCCGAGCGTATCAATTTAACACACTCTGGCGATATGCTGTACAACTCAAAGGACTTAATTAGTTTCTTACTAACCGCGCCAACATTTTGCAGCAAATAATTTAATTAATATTTAATTAAATATTATTAATAAATCTAAAATTGTTAATTTAATTAATATTACAATGAAATTACTTCCCGTCGCAGCACAGAGGACAGAGTAGGCTAGGATTATTTCATCTTGTACTAAACTTTATAGCTCCATGCACGAATCTCACCTAAGAAAATAATTTGATTCTCTAAACATATAACTGAAGAAGGTTTTGTACTTCTTAAACAGAATATTTTATAGCACATTAGATTTTTATTTTTTTCCTCGCTATTAAATGGCTATTACTACTAGCTATAAGTGGATACTTTGCCACCCTAGGAGCTCTTTTACATGAAAACCACTTGAGTTTGATTATATTCAATGGTTCCTATAGACATTCCTTGTATAAGCGTGAATAAGTGATTACTTTCACTTCGTCCTAGATAAAACACAGGGTAATCTTTTCAATGGAAAGATGTCACATTACTAATGGGGTACGGTTTTTCCCATATTGAGCAGCTCAATTTTAAAGTAAGTTTTTTCCATTTCACAGTTTAGAATAATTTCGGGTTTTTTATACTTCTAAAAACATATTGTTAAAAATATCTACAAGTAAAATACTGTTCTTTAGGAGTTGATGAATTCCACATAATTCATCAAAATGTGTGTCTATTCTCATGTGTATATGTGTATCTATACCATGCGTTAACATATTTGCATTTAAAATCCTGTAGGATTTTTCTATTTTTAACGGAGAGTTTTTACAAGAAAATAACGTATACATTTTTCACACCATTTAAACAACTACAGTTATGGATGTTTTACCAGACTTAGTAGCTAAAATGAATTCCAATTATTTTCCACTACTTGAAATTCGCTTGATAAATGATTATATTATTAAATAAAAAACCTTCTCAATCAAGAGTAAACATCTTTTATTAAGATAAATCCTAACTTAGTAAAATCTTCGATTAAAAATCCATCATCTTCAGAGCAATCTTTTATAATAAAAAAATCTGGGGTATTATTGTTCCTCTGAAGATGTTTGATCATCAATTGAAACGTACAGCATTATTTAGGTAAACAAAAAAGTTTGTTCATTGTTAATAGGTTTCATCCTATACTAAACGATTGCTTGAAGTTATTAAATATCTATGATAGTAAAAGTGTTATCACAATTATGCATTTACGTCACTATTAAACTCTAATATAGGTTTTTATTAGTTTCACACGTGCATCTACAGCTGTAGCAAATTTATAAATTCTAGGAATCTAATTCTTTTTGGAATCTGTAACTCAAGGAAGGTATACAAGAATCTGTTAAAATATTCGCCGTTAAGAATGACCTAGTTATACATACTCATAAATACGCACATTTTTTACAATACATCAAAAATATTTCAGTTATCTTAGTTCATGTCTGTAGCTTAAAACGAACAAAACATTACGTTTTAGCTACAAGAAACAAGTTTTCAAAATTAAAACATCTTGTAAGAAGATTTATTTAAAAGCACATCACTTTATAAGATACTGTAATTCAGTAACGATTCCGCAAGCCGGGCAACGACATTTAATCCAATCAAAAGCAATTAAAACAAAAACACTAAGGGTTCATAAATTCGGCGCAGATAATTTGCATAATTATAAAAGTTTCTTAAGTGACTTTACAAAGTTGAGTAATCAAGAAGCAAACTACGGCGTCGAAAGTGCTTAAAGTTCAAAGTGTTCGGTCTTGGGAACATTTATCTGTTGATTGGTACAGGGCGTTCAGAAGATTGTGACGATTTAATCTCTGATACACCTTAGGTGGTAGTATGGAGTTGGTATTTGTTGCCATTGTGGAGTGGAACTACCTCGCCAAGGAGGCAAAACAAGGATCTACACCAAACTCATTACTCGAGACATCAAGCTGCAAATAATATCTAAAACATAGGCGTACATCTAAACACAAGTTATTAGATATAACCATGTACTTTTCCATAGTTATTAGTGCTACATATGCTGTATTTTCATTGGATCTATAAATTATTTACACATATGTTTCCTTCCTTTACGATTTGTCATATCTTTTTACTTTATATTGGGGACGACAATAGACCACAACATACGGATTAACGTGAAATCGATTCTGCAAAACGATAATATGAGCGGTAAATACTTTTATAGATTAGACATCAGTAAAAACTGTTCTAACAATCATTACATAACATTTGTCTTTACCCTAATGAACACGAATTTTAAAATATAAGCCGTTTACCATTATGAAGTGTTTGATACGTTCTGCATAATGCTTACTATACACCGATACTATTACAAAAAAAGCGTTTCTCTGAAGGATGTTTATAGTAGATCTAACATTCCTACTATTACCATTTTAAAATAAACTCTAGTTCTAAGTTAAGCCCTAAAGCACCGAACTTTTATCTCGTTCGACATTTTGTACATACAAGTGTTTATATCTAAATATTTATAAAACGTAAAATAAATTTAATAATAAAGAAAACCGAAGCTGTTTTGGTTCTTCTAACATTAGTACACTTCTAATTTTAACCGTCAACTCGGCACGACTATTTGTTTTCAAAGGGATTTGTTTTTCTTTAAATGTCCAATCCTTAGCACATAAAATATAAAAAGCACAAGATGAAGGTATTTCTCAACTTTATATAAGAATACTGGAGCAGCAAAACCGAGATGCACTGGGTAGAAAGGGTAGCCTACATGCAATGTTTTCAAACAGCTTTGACACTATCTGGGTACCGTGTTTTAAGTGGTATGTCATGTTCTACAGATTCCACAACGAAAGGTTTTTCCAAACCATCCAACTCTGGAAGTGGTGGGACAATTTTAACAAAAGATTTACAACTGACGAGATCCGCGCAAGCGCAGTGTTATGTGTAATGAGCGTTATTACATCAAAACATCTAATTTATCTATTGTTATATTATACTTCTATAACAGGCACTATTTATAATTAGAATAAATATCTAGGGAAACAGTTGAGTAGATAACAGATATGATAGGTAACAAATTTGAAAGAGCCGGGATACATGCAGTGGGCTTGAATAATGGTGCAGATAGAAGGTTGACGTCTATTGAATGAGTAAAATCTCGTAATGATGATACATTTGTTACGGGTTTCTGCACAGGCTTAAAGAGGACAACTATGTACCGAGCTGGGGTATTACGATGGAGTGAAAATAAATATTACAATAGTTTGGAAGGTGTCTCGTCAATTGTGCAGCTAATACGATAATAAAGTTGTGTATCAAGAGAAGAATATTTAACCTAAGTCAGTATTATAATGATAAATAAAATGCAACTTTGGTGTCTGATATGATAAAGAAAGGAATAAAACAAAATTTGTGTACGAAATAGTTCCTAAAAGTTCTATTATTATGTAGCAAAAGCTATATTTTTCAGATATGTCACAGAGATATTAATCTGGTATCTCACAGTGTTTAATGGATCCTCCCAATCAAAACAATAAAAACTTGAAGCATTCAAAATGATGCTGTACAGAATATATTGGATACTTTACTGACTAGATTAACCCCTAACACACTGGTTCTGAGGGGGAACTGTATATAAAGAGATTCATGCAAAAAAATTCAAAACAAAAGTTAAAATATTTCGGACTAGAATTAGAAATAATACTAGATATGATGGACTGAAACTCTTCCTCCAGGTAATGACAACCGGACGAAAGTGACCTGAAAGAAGAAACTCTTGGTTGATGCATATATATTGTTCAAAATGTTCAAGATCTGAAATGATCACAGATTTTTACCGAGCCGTAACTAAAAAGGGAGAATATCTTTGATGATTGCCAACATTTTATATCCAATTGGCGATTAAATTAGGAGAAGTAAAACGCATTATGGTACATTGATTATATTTTCAGGAAAATCTCTTCTTCAAAGAAGAAATAAAGAAGTATTTGGGATGAGAGATATTAATAGTTCATTTGGTTGATTTGGCTAAGACCAATTGTAGGCTTAAAAATTTCGAAAAACCTTTTATAGATTAAAAATATTGCTCAAAATTTTTGGTTGCTAACTGAAATTCTCTTCATGAGCTACAAATGTATTTGTTATATTATCTATCAAACAAGACATAAAGTCACCTATTTCAAAACACAACACAAATTAAAACAAGAAATAAAACCAAATATCACAAACATTTTAATGCAGAAGAAATAGTCAGAGCTACTACATAGAAGTGTCAGAGAATCTATTTGGGAGCTCGTACGTGCAGGATATTGTAATATAGTAATTGAAATTCGTGCACTCTACACTGAATTTTTGTAATGAAAATGTCAAGATACAGACTAGCGTCAGTGTTTTACTTATTGTAATTTATTTTGTTATTTTGAAATGTTTAGGATCTTGTGTTGAAATAAATAATATTGTACAAATCCATAGGTGCAATAGATTTGCAGCACCTAAGGAAAATATAACTTTGGAGTCGAAACGTACAACAATGTTTTAAATTTATTTGAGATTTTTTCCAATATTATGTTTATGTTTGGTCGTAATTAATCATAAAATATAGGCGTAAAAATTATAAAATTATTATTATGTATTGTTCCATACTGTTTCTTTTTTCTAGGGTTGAGTTCACAGCTCATATATTTCTTTTGTCACTCGGTAAAATAATCTCTAAAACTTTTATTACTGAAAGATAATTTATTTCCTTTCTGAATTTCACTTTAGATGCAGTGTTTAGCAACAACTTGATAAATAATAAATAAATACTAACACTAGTAAGCATTAAATACTTAAAAAATAATAACCTACCATTAATATCATTTGAAATAAAATACGTTGTTAAAGCTGACAAAATTATATTATATTACTATTATCTAAAGAGAAGTTATTTTTAATTAAGTTTAATGGAAATATAAATGTACAAACTCCAGGTAAAAGTCATTACAATAAACCTTTCGTTTAAAGTAATTTGTTGCAACTGCATTGCGTGGTCGCCGTTTTTAGTTCTAATGGAACTGTAAAATATGCACCTGGTTTTATCATTTATTTGTTTGTATTGGTATTGCAAAACAAGCTACTGTTGATGAGCTGCTGGAATAGTACTGAGTGCTTATCTCATAGTCGCAATAAGTTCTATTAGCTTTAGTTCGAATTTATCTTTATTCATAATAGTTACGAAAAGTCTTAATTACCACTATCTAAGATCATTTCAGAGTAATTATTAATCTAAAATAATAAAATATGACGTTTTTCTCAAAATATGTAAATTCTGTTTTTACAAATCAAAAACTGGAATAAAAATTTTAATAAACACATAATGCAGTCTTTATTTGTACTACTCGTCCTAAAAATAAACGTTTCAAGTTGCCGTTTTATTTTATAGGATAGTGAACATTTTTCAGGATACTGTTTTCTTATAATACAGTAAAAAATTCATTAATTTCCAAGCACAATTATAACTAAATTATTTAATTATTTTCTTGAATTTAAATGGTTAATTTTTTTAAAATTATTTGTTTCGTGTTCAACTTATACTACCGGTTTACACTTCAACATATACTGTATATAATATGTAAACACTTCAATAGGGCTCACGTTTTGACTAAATGAGGATGTGCTCCATTGCCAACGCAGACCGTAACTGACCTGTGGTTCATTTAAAGGAAGGAGTGGGATATTATATAACTGATTTTGAGAGAATATAAAGGATTTGGAGATATTTAGAGCAAAAAATATTGATATGTGTGTGTGTGTGTGTGTGTGTGTGTCTGTGTGTGAGTGTGTGTTAGTTGTAGTTTATCTTTTTATAAATTATTTCGTACTGTGGGGCCTGTTATTATCTACTGAGCTGAATTTGAAGGTTTGACGATATATTTGTGTAGATGTAATTTAAGACTTTAACGTGTCTAGGAAAGTTAGATTGAGTGTTACAATTAGTTATGTGTTCAAAGAAACGGGCGGTCTTCCTGTTTGGTCTATGTGAACTGGATATGAACTGTTTGTATACATCACGGGGTATAAATATGTCTTTGTTTGTGATGCTAGGTTTGAATTGTTTGTTGAATGGGAAGTACGCTAGTTTGTAATTCTATTTGATGTATTGCTTATTTTGTATGTTTTTGGTGATCTGTATGGTAATTATGCACAAACTAGTTAACAACACACAGTGTAAGAGAACAGTAGACTATAAAATACAAACATTTCAAATTCCACCCAATATACACTCAACACCCACACACATTATGTTCCCATACACGTTATGACATCATTACCGCAAAGTCGCCTAAATTATTTACCCATTTAATATATTTATTACTTAATCCACCTCACCATATCCTTCAATACCTTTAACAGATCAGTTACAGCAAGGTTCCCGAAGTGGGTGGGAATCAGTTTTAGAGAAGTGGTCGCAATTTCCATCGGGCCTCCACGTTTAGTAAATACGTCAACGCTACTATGGGCAAGTATATATACTTCAGCGTTTTGTAATTAATAGAAGTGCCTTATAATCTCTATGAAACCGTCGTCATCCAAATTCCATAAATTAATTTTGTGGATAGATAAAGATGCAAATTTATTACACAAAACCGTTTGTTGAAATCTTTATACTTTTTCTGAGAAGGTGTATGACCGGCAAATGTTTATAACCAAATTCAATGCGCAGTAAAAGCATTGCTATTAAGGTAATATCATGAAGCTGAACTGATCTATATCTATGAGATTCATTGACTATATTATCTGGCTCATAATCACGACAAATATTAAGTTAAAAAGGAAAACTTTACAAAATGGGCGCAAAATAGAACTTAAGATGTGATACTGATAAACATGATAAAGAAGAAGACATCTACACGTAAATTCTTCAACTGAAAGAGTAACATATACACCAAAGTACAAATATTAGATTATATATATATATATATATATAATAAATTAAAAATATTTCAAAAACAAGAATACTTTTAATGAATATATCTATTCATGAATGAATTTAGAATGAATAAATATATTCATTAAAAGTATTCTTGTTTTTGAAATATTTCTAATTTATTAACTATATTACAAGAAAACATATCACCATATTTAATATATATTTTCAAGATTAAATAATATACACTAATTACAGGAATTAATTTATTGAATAATACACTCAAAGCTTTTCGTTGGTTGACATTACCAACATCCTCAGGAATTACTAAGAATGACAAAAGACTAATATATATATATATATATATATATATATATATATATAAAATATGGTGATATGTTTTCTTGTAATATAGTTAATAAATTTAAAATATTTCAAAAACAAGAATACTTTTAATGAATATATTTATTCAAAGCTTTACGCCGATAAAATAGTACCAGCATCTTCCTGATTATTTTAAATTTATTAAATATATATATATATATATACAGTATATAACTTTCCAACACGGTTTTCTTGTATTCACTTATTACTTCCACTATATGTACTTAAACATGAATCTTACTTATTATTTATGCGAGTTAACTTACGCGCGAGATTGATAGTATCTTCATTGTCGAACATCAACTGTTGATGCTCGACAATGAACTCGTATAAATAATAAGTAAGATTCTTGTTTAAATACATATAGTGAAAGTGATATATATATGATGAATAAATATTTTCTGGAGTACAGCCGTTCATTCTGCAGTGCATAAATTCTGGCATCTCGCTCTTCAACTGTTGTTGTGTTCACCTCGTCAATGCTGGATGAAATTCTAGCGAAACGTCGGAACATCGGAAGTTATATGAACAATTTATGTGAACATTTCATAATTAAATGCGTGCTAGGGAAATTCCTGCTTACGCAGCTTTTGTATTATATAGGTGGTGAGAACAGAGCCCCGGCAGTGTGTAAGTCGCCTCTGTATCGCACAGACGTTTTCCGCTCCAGCTGTATGTACATCAGTTGTATTTGAATTTATGTTTTTATTAAGCTAAATTATTGTAACCATTTCAAAATTAAATGTTTCTTAATTAACTAAGGTTTGTAAAAGTAAAATCATTTTTAAAAACCTTTCGAGCTTAATATAACACGTAACTTATATATATATATATATATATATATATATATATATATATATATATATATATATTAATGTATTTATTTATATATAACACACACAACACACACACATATATATTGTAACACTCATAATTTAACATAAAGTCAATTAAAATTTTAACAGAGACATTCTGAAAGGGGTAGATTATTTATTACACGAATAAAAGAGTATTAAAAGTTAATGTTAGAAGAAATTCAAGCTATTGTTTAATTTTTAAAAGGGGAATTGATTAATAAGGGAAATGGGATGTGCCTTGATATGCAATTTTACAAAATCATGACGACTCATTTACATAATTGCGTGTCGAAAGGGCCCAAATGGCATGAAATCTTACTTTTAAACGAGATAGACAGGACAAAAAAATCACATAATACTACACGAAGAGACTAAAACACTTGACCAAAAATTGTATGTGAATGTACAATCCTAATTTCTGTTTGATTTAATTCTTATTTTATAAATGCAAGAGCTTAGTCAAAATTTAAAATCATATAGTAATATAATCAAATATTATAGTAATGTTTGAATGAAATTATAAGAATGAATAAAGTCCTTGTTGAGTCAACAACTACCTGTATATTGTTTAAATCAATGTATGGGATAATCAATGTATTGATTTAAGAATAATGTATTTGGATGGTAAATATGGGATTTGAAATCCAATGGTTTTAAGATGTACGAGTATTGTAAAAATCACAGAGAGAAGTTATAAAGCAACGGTAGAGTCCTAGTTTGTAAATTTGAGAGAGAATTTTTGAGAAAATACATATAGCGTCGTTTAAATGTGGTAATTTGTGGCTTACAGGGAGTAAGCAGTTTTGCAGATCCCATATAGTGGACTGTGATAAACACAGCTAGTAGGTTAAGTTTGTTGACACAAAAAGAGACAATTTTGAAGAAAGTTTAATTAATAAATAATTTGAAGGTTTTTTTTAATAAAGAAATAATTTGATTGAAAATTAATAAGGAATTGAGAGAGTAAAGAATTTAAAAATTGAAAAGATATAAATTTGTATTCATAAAAGTTTATGAAACAACATTTTACAAGAAGTCAGATTTTTAATGAAAGCAATTAAAGTGTGTAATATTTTTAAAAAATTTTAAAATGTGAAATGTGTATAATGTCTTTGCAAAAGAATATAGTAGAACGTTGTCAAACCGGTAGATTTGTAAAAGAGCCTATGTGTGAGAAAGCGGATGTGCTTCCGTTGTTGTAGTACTTTGTTTAGCGCTAAGGCAGAATAGCAAGCATTTCATAGTTGAGAATGTAGGTAAACAAAAACATCCGTTGTTGAATAGATTGTTTATACTTTTAAAAAAATTTTAAAATGTGAAATGTGTATAATGTCTTTGCAAAAGAATATAGTAGAACGTTGTCAAACCGGTAGATTTGTAAAAGAGCCTATGTGTGAGAAAGCGGATGTGCTTCCGTTGTTGTAGTACTTTGTTTAGCGCTAAGGCAGAATAGCAAGCATTTCATAGTTGAGAATGTAGGTAAACAAAAACATCCGTTGTTGAATAGATTGTTTATACTTTTACTATAGTACGTTCAAGCTCTCTATAGTGTATATTTTTTTCAAATGTAAATAGGGACTGCACACAAACACACACACTCATGTATAAATAGTTGAAATAGAAATAAGATGTAATGTCAAACAAAAATTTTCTTTTCAAGTCGACAAGAGGAAATGTAACACTCTTAAAAATAAGGTGTTACATATAAATCCATTTATATTCCGCCTAGCGGGGGAAATTGAAAAATATCGTAAGAGTTAGTAACTTAAGATAATAAGCGCATCACGCCATGTGACGATTCCTGACAACCAATCAGAATATTCATGTATATAAATAAGGGTGTGAGTTTGTTTGAAAGTTTCAGTTAGCGCGACCTTGCAACGACCCCACTTCTCCTAAAGTCTTCAAACGAGACGGACGAGATGGCATTTTCGGATATAACTTAGAAATTTATAGGCTAAGCTTCCAGTATTCAAAATTTAAGATGTCGAGGCCGGTACCAAATTTTATTAACGCAACAAAAGAAGAAGTCAGAAGCGATTATTTATGTGTTTCCAATAAGTAAATGTTTATATCATTTTTGTTTAAGAGCGCTGATTGCAAGAGATTTGTGTTGAGTGTTAAGTGTACAAAAGCGATGTGCAATGTTTAATGATATGTGTTATAGTGTTTAACAAGTAATGTGCACAACCAGGTACGTTTTATAAAATTATAAAGAATATCTATTTTATTGTTTCAACTTGAGAATTTTAAATGATAAACGATTAACACATGAACGGTAGAAATTGTCCCTTTGATATCCATTTCAAAGGTTATATTTGAAAGCTTAAGTTACTACCTTCTCGATTTATATAAATTTGAAAAATTTAATTAAAATTAAAAGTAATTAAAACATGTGTGGAATAGTTAGCAGTAATTAAAAGTTAATTACTCGACACATTGGTGTCATTTGTTCTTTTGTAATTTGTCATTGATTAATAAATTGTATAACTTTGTATATTAAAAATTTCAAATTATCATTTCAAATTAACCTAGTTCTACCTTCCGAAGATATCTGAAGACCGTTTACAGAGAGACATTATTATGCCTGAGCTGTAACGGAGAACTACATCCCTGGTAAGTAAGGTTAATTAATTTGTTAATTAGTAATTAACACACCTTTATAATAAAGATAATACTTACCTCGAGGCAAAAAAGGGCTAGTAAGTTACAAAGTTACAATATATATATATATATATATATATATATATATATATATATATATATATATATATATATATATATATATCCCCGCATATCGAGGAATAACAAGATAAAATCTGCCAAAACATTGGAGAGGGGAATTTTATCAACCTTGTCTTTAAAGGATTATTGGGAAGAACAGGTAATAATTTAACGTCATAAACGAAAGAAACACGACAAACTATTACTGTCATGACAAGGAAGAATGTACTGCAAAAACATTAACAAAATTTACAGAATATAAATTTAGAGTTTAAGGCAAAGAACAAAACTTTGAATAGTTTATTCTTCATCTTTGTCTACAGGTCATTATTGCAAATAACAGGTAAAAGTTACTGGAATAAACAGGAATTACACGTTCAGAAAAGTTACAGACAAGAAAAACATTATACTAAAAAAAAGTAAGATTTAGTCTGGCAACACTGTATAGAGGGCGATAGACATCTTCATTTATCTTCAGATAAATATTATCAATAGAAGAGGAAAGGTACATGAGGAAATGGTGTATTACTGATAGGTACACTAAAGAAAAATAATGGAAGAAACGTGCAGTAAAAACGATCATACAAATTAGATATTCTAAATATATTGATGGAGCCAAATGGCAATATGAAGGCTGTCATAAGAGAATGTTGAATCTTTAAGCGAATATTGTAATAACGGGAGAATTAGAAGATTTTTGTATCAGTGATGGACATTTCAAATGTGTCGGAGATTACACGGTTTCGTCTAAGACACTAAAGCTTACCAACTCGTGACTTTTTAGTCATCTAGTAATCCTACTAGATCTTAATCTACTTTAATTAGACATTTGTTTTACATACGTTTCTTTTATCCGGAGACGAAGAATTTGATATTGCTTTATCTTTTAGTGATTAGGTGACGAGAATACTGATTAATATAATAAACTATGACCGTTGTATTGTCGTCCCCCGTTACGTAAAATAAAAACATTTCAATGAGATTTTGTTTACCTTCAAGATATTTTTCGTCATCCCTAAAAGGTACAAACTTAGCAAATCTTTCAACTAAACATAAAAGAAATTTATGTTAAAATAAACACAAACAGCATGATAAAGTAAAGGAAGAACGAGTAGGAATATTTTAATTCTTGATTTGGTAAGCCTGCAGTGTCTTAGAGTGGAGATTTATAATTTATTCGCTACTTGTACAGGTTTTAAAACAAAGTGAATAATAAAAACTGTTTGATCGTTAAAATTTTCATAGTAGGAAAAAAGTTTGATTGAAGATGGCGTGGACGGTTAGAGTTTTTGCCGCATCATTAATGAACACTGAAGTATCACGTGAGATCTGAAATAAAATTTAAACGATTACACCAAACATAATAATACATTGAGTTTTCCTAAAGTAAAATACTGCACTGATTTGATTTATTATATATCAGATGTTGTGCAGGTGATAAGAACTTTACATAACCTTATAAAAATCTTCGATATACATTTTGTTCGCTATTTTATACCCTGTAAGAAAGACATATAACTTGAAAAACACAAAATGTCACATACCCTTAGGTATTATTACAACTTTACATTTTTTAATTTAAATTTTGCAATTTATCATATTTATAGTTCTGCTTTACATAATAGTAATTTAAAATTTTATTGAATAGGGTCTAGTAAATGATCTTAAAAAATAAACTAAATAAAGCTTAATTCATTAACAATTCAGTATATCGCAATTATATAATCTTATCGCCAGTAATATTAATCTTATCGTATAGTAATATATATATATGTATGTATGTATGTATATTAATTTCCCTTAGAAATACATATAGTCTAGTTTTACTGTTAATGTAAAATATTGAAAAGTAATATCATCCAGTAATTAAGTGATTAAATCAGCTGTTACAGTTTTATCAAATTGTGGGATAATTTTCTCAATGTGTAAGAAATTGAAATTGGGAAGTGATTTAAACATAACCTTCCAGTCTCTAACTTTCAACTCCAGGCGAAGAGACCTTATTCTGAAATCAGTAATCTTCATGGCCAAATTCGTTGATCTTCGGATTATTAAATATCTTCATGTGAATTTCTAGCTGGTGACGTCACGAGCGTTATACTTTTACAAGTGGGAGGAAAGTCGATAATGCTTTTACTATCACCATTTAAATTAAAGGCTATATCACAAAACGTCTCACTTTAAAATATTGTTTTAAGATATTATATTAAAAAATATCATTTCGCTGAGGTTTTTATATTGGCGTGTGCATATTCTCCAATTACCACAGCAAAAATTTGGTTTAGACATCTTTAAATCAGTTTTAAATCTATTTAGTAAGTTTAGCTTGTTAAAAGCTGTACTGTAAAGTTTCTCGACATGACAGATGCAGCTAAACCATTTAAAATTAGTTTAATTACGTAATAGAATTTCAGAGAAATATATATTTTGATTCATGTAGAAAGTTATTTGACTTATTATCCATTTTTAACCATATAGCGGAAAGGTTCTCTCTTTTTAAAAACTATTTGAAATATTTTTTTCGGCAACCAATACACGCGAAAAAATTACTTACTAAATTTTGGTAAATTTATTTTGACTTAAACTGGTACTTTAATAAAGTGGTAATAGAAAAACAAGTAGTATAAACTAAATATTTTTAAAGTCAATTCTTACTTCAACAAAAAAAGTAATTGATTTTAGTTACGTTTTTTAAATAATTACAAATAGTATAAATAAAGTAACATAATCTATGCGTTAAAACAGCTATTTTACCGCATAGCCTACATAAAATCAGGCGTTTTAAAAAATTATATTCTATTACTTATTTAAAGCCAAATGGAACGAAATACTGTATTACATACCTTGCCCCTTTTGTGGGCCATTTTTCTCCCATATCAAACTAAAATAATTCCTTATATTTAATAATTAAAATAATATTTTTAAAAAACTTATTAACATCAAGAATTCCACTACAAGTTTTAAAACATGTATTTCAGCTTGAGTGGATGACTAAGAAGTATTTTACGAACGACTGAAAATTCGAACAAGATATATATCAGGTGTGTAAATTAAGTAATGAGACTAATTATAAAAATTCTTTTTATTCAAATAAAATTATAATTCTATATTATCACCCTCAAAATAACTTCCTTTTGAAGCCACACAGCGCTGGAGACGGTTCTTCCACTCCTCATGGCAGGTTGGAACTCTGATACTGGAATAGCTTTCAGCTTGTCGGTTACAGCCATTTGAATGTTTTCGATTATCCCAGAATGAGTTCCCTTGAGATGAAATTTCAACTTCGGTAAGAGGAAAAAATCACATGGTCAGGCGAATATGGAGGCTGAGGAGCCACAGGAATGTTTTTACTGGCCAAAAACGCGTTTATTGGAATTGCTGTGTGACAAGGAGCATTATCGTGATTCAACATCCAGTTGTTCTTGATGTTTGGTCTCACACGAAGACCCTTTTTCGAAGTTTTTCAAGAACCTCCCAGTAAAAGTGTTGATTGACTGTTTGGCCTTGAGGTACAAACTCTTTGTGAACGATTCCGTGGATATCGAAAAAATAAATCAGCATGCATTTGATCTTTGACTTTGCCATCCTTGCTTTTCTGGGCCTTGGAGAGGTTGGAGTGTGCCACTCCATACTCTGGCGCTTGGTTTCTGGGCCGTATTCAAACACCCAAGACTCGTCACCAGTAATGACACGTTACAGAAAATGGGGGTCATTTTCAATCGAATGCAAAAAATCAAGGCACCTTTCCTTCCTGATGTCATTTTGGCCTTGCGAAAGTTTTTTTGGAACCATTTTTGAGCAGATTTTTCTGAACGCACAAGATCCCGGATCCTGTAGACATTTGCATGGGTTCTTGAAGATGAAAGCCTTCCGCTTCGTTGTTCATCTTCAATCAATTATCTTCCTTCTGAAAATGCCTTAAACCACCGAAAAACCTGGGCTCTCGACAAAACACTATCTCCATAAGCTTTCTGAAGCTTAGCAAGAGTTTCAGTTGCACTGTGCCCAAGCCTGAAGCAAAACCTGATAGGTCACCGTTGTTCGAAACTGATGTCACTCATTTTTAAAAGGCACTAAAAAAACCTTTCTCATAACAAAATTCACTATGTACAGTGCAATAACTCTAGCGTCTTTAAACTTGCACTGGACGTGTATCAGATGTTTATATTCCCTACCGTGCATGTGCCGCGTCTCCAGTGTTGCCAGATCGAACACTAGAAAATCAGTCTCATTACTTAATATACACACCTCGTATAAGGAGATTGTGAAGTAACTGAAGGAATTGAATAATAATAAAGAAACACCATGCAGCGAAATAAATATAAAATAAGAACTTCGCAAGTATTTATAAACGAGAACTGAAAATATAAACCAAATCCACAGGCAAACAGACATTAATTTAAGGTTTAAATATTGATTGTAAACCAAGATTAGAGACATTATTAAACTCTAAAAATTAATTTTATCTCAAATAGTATCTAAATTCTACATGAAATGTCTACTCTGGAATTACTGTCTTAGAAAAATGTATAATAATTAATTATTCAATATTATTATCTTATTAATTATTCTTATTTACTGATTAAACTGGAACTGAACACTGAAATTATAACAGAAACTTAATAAAAAAAACTAATACACACCACGCGCGCTAATTAAAAAAAAAAAAATTGATACTAAGACTATGTAAGACGAAAGTCAAGTCAAGTTGTGACTAATCTTCGTGTTTGTTCGCGCCACTATCTTACTCATTTAGTTGTCGCTAAATACAACGTAGCCCCTTATTAGACATTAATGTTCTAGCTCCCATTTACAAATTACAACATTATTTTTAATTATGGTTTATTCAACATTACTGGTGAAGCTTGTCTTATACTCTTTCGTTACTTTGAACAGTATAACTGTCTCATTGCTACGTCATAAAAAAATTCCATTGTTCTGGTTTTAACAGATTCAGTTGCTGTTTTAACAACTGCTGTTTTAACTAGGTTATGTTACTTTTTTTATCGTACAATAATTAATTTAAAATATTATAATTACTTATTTTGCATAAGTCAATATAAAATTATATCACAATAAATCTTACAATTCAATCGCAATAACGATAAGGAGTTATATACAGTGTTTTCAATATCTTACATCGCATACAACAATTTTATGTAAGAGCATAAAATGTCTAGAATTCTCAAAAAACTTCCTTAGCATGAATTATGCCAACCAACCCCTAACCTTTAACAGACCCGGCATTAAACTCTGCGTATTCACTGAAATAAGGGCGCATATTACCGAAGGGGTGGTTTTTACGAGTTTGAAGGCGATTTGAGCGTTTAATATTATTGTATTTTAAGGGCGGGGTAGGGGATAATTCACCGACGGTTTTATGGCTTTAAAGGCTCCAGCCATGACTTGTAATGACCTATTGGCGCGTTCAGGATGTACCTCACCCTTCTGGAATTTATGCGTAAGGGTTGAAATATGCCAGGAATGTGGAATACCTGAAAAATGGAAAACATGCGGAGCATTTTGGAGAAATATACTTAAGCAGAGACACTAAATAAATAGATTTTAAAAATTGTTCTCATGAAATTCCTGTTTTACTTAATTTTCTCTCATCGCTTAGTTGCAATAAGAGGAGAGTCCTGGAGAGAATGTAAAGTTACTCAACACGCCAAAGTAATTTTACTGAGTTGAAAAGGGGAACCCTTTGGCTTTAGAAATGCCTCGGGATCCTGGTGTTGTTCTCGGTTATGGTTACAGAAATAGGAACTAACTTTAAGCGTATTTTGAACAATTTCAACAAAATGTGAAAAAATTTTAATTTGTATTTTGATTTTACTTCCAAGCAAATTATATTACAACTTCATTATTTTTATTCATAACAACTGAAATTCCCTCTATGTCGTGTCTATACTCCACCTTTCGGTAAGTCGTAGAAAAAAAACTCAATTGAATATTAAAACGGAAAGTGGCAAACAAACAGTTTGAAAAATGAAAGAAAAATACCGAAAATAGGTATATATAAGGCCAGAGTAGGTACTTATGTTGAAAAATATTACTCTTGATTAAATAAGAGTGCGTAGTCTATATAACTATACTTCTATTATGCCTGTATTTTAATTGAGGTGTTAGTTAATTAGAAATAAATTTGATCCTTCAGAACCTGTTACTAACAAGAAGATCTAAACGACCCCAGAAAGATAGATCTACACTATATAAATTTCTTAATCCTAATCAATGATATTTTAAGGGGTATAATATTAGAATATTATTTCAGATACTCTAAATGACATTTGAGTTAATAAAATCTTCCAGATATTTTGTACTTCAAACGATCCGTACCTAAAAGTTCAAAAACTACAAAAACTAAATTCTAAAATAATAATAGTTTACGGCCGCACAGCAGATTAGAAAAGCAAACAAGGTCGCCTAACTAACCGAGATTGAAATCCCATATGGCGTGCAAGGTGCCAGGTGCATTGGACAGCTGTTTGGAGTTATGGGAGGACAGAACATAGCTCCACAGCTGGTTGTTTAGGCGCAGGACCAGATGAAATATTAATTGCCGGCCGGTAGCCCCGAGTCCGAGCCAAATATTGGTTCCCCCGCGCTCTTGTAAGTGACGTTAAAAAACTCTCAGGAGCGATTTACGTTTGCGCCCGTGCGCGATGTATTGATTATTGCTTCGCATTTTCTATTTTTGCAGGAAATTGGTACATATATCCCGTAATTGCGTTAATCACGATAAAAATGTATTTCGAATGTGCTCAGTCTAGGTTAATGTATATGTACAACTATAACACATTCTGTAATTCATTTAATTGTACTAAATAATTAAATTATATTTTTAAAAATGTATTATACAATTATTTTCAAGTATAAATTACGCTGCAGTATAAACTATGAAACGTTCATTTACTAAGATTATTTTTCAAACATAATTCATAACATTAGCATATATTAAACAAATTCATGTTTACAGTTGCATCAGTTTGACCTTTGTCTCGGATTTTTTTATCTTGTGAGCCAAAAAAATTACGTACAAGACTTACCCTTTTACTCTATCTCCTAAACAAAATATTTCAGCCCCAAAATCAGACAGTTGTGAGTGACACACAGTCGACAGTATTTCGGTTGCTAGTTCCATGTAACCGTTTCAATGTATCATGTCACTATTGCCAGTTGAACCCCTACATCTATTGTTTTACTTGAGATTAAGTTGTGTAGTTACTGAAGATATTTACATAAGTCATTGAAACTCGTATGAGATGTAAAGTAGGCCTATTTATAATTGCGATTTTGAGTAGATTTCAGTTATTTAGAACTCAATTAATTCTGTGTGTAATTAATCGAGTTTATTGAAAAGGTTTTTTCCCTTTCTCGTGACTAGACTTGAGTGAAACAATCAAATAGTTTGCTAATTTTTCTAATTCGTAGATATTTCTAAATAGTTTAAAGAATTATATAATCTTCAATATATTATACTAAATCTTCTAATATTCCTCAGAATGTTACACAATCGGTAAATCAAAAGCGGAAAACATTTTGTACCTTAAAATGTCTTTTGTATAATTGAAGTGGAAAATGTTTACATTTTTATTTACAATAAAAGTATGAATTTTATCCTACTGATATGATTATTGTTATATTGCTATATCTTAATCAACGCAATGATTGTTAACAGTTGGAATAGATCGAATGTTAGAGGCGGGGATACAATAGTTTTTTACTCAGTGCAAATAAATTACTAAGAAAGGTCACATTTATATTGGGAATTCATATGTTTGATACTTCTCTGTGGTTTTTATTTTAATATATTTCTATTTCTCAATTACTTATAGTTGTAAACCAAGAAGACTAAAAATATTGTTAATTATTGTACCTTTCAATAAGTCTATTTTTAGGAAATAAATTGAACTTCAGCCCTACAGAAGATGTAAACAGGGAATGGAAAACCATAAACGGTACTTCTCAAGTGGCTTATATCAGCTGCTCCCTACAGAATATGTATACAGGGAATGGAAAACCATAAACGGTACTTCTCACGTGGCTTATATCAGCTGCAGTGTTACTGCACGTCTTAGCCTGAAGGGGTCAATAATATAACCAGAACCGATAAGGGCTGGGACACTGAAATGTTTTATAAGAAAGTCGGAAGACTCTGAAGCTACCACGGTGAGCCCTTCATCAATGCGAGAATACACAAAGAACCATGTGCTCAAAAAGTTTTAAAGGTTGGTAACAAACAAATGCTTTAACAAACAATAAAAAAACTTTAGGGGAAATATAGAGAGGTTGTTCAAATTTGTATCGGAAGTCAAAATGGGGAATCTACTACTAGGAAGGTAAATTTACAGGTAGAATATTTCAGAACAATTATAGACATAGCTTTATTTACTTAAAATTCAAAACTTCTTATAAACCTACTCTAACGTTAATGGCATTGTAATACATAGAAGTTGCTTTTGTAGCTTTACAAGCTGGACATCACACATTGAGTGTCATCACCTTATTTATGTGGAGGGGGTACAATGAATAAGGTAGTTATATGCATCATCAATGATGCAATGGCATTACCAATTACGATTGAATATATATATATATATATATATATATATATATATAGCTACGTAACTCGAACTGGGGAGAATAGCAGACACTTATATACTTAAATTTATGAATACATCTCATTTTTCAATAGTAGAATATTTGCATAACCCGTTAACCAATTGTTTTTTAATATAAAAAAATATTTCAGTTTTAAAGCTTAAATAGGTATGAAAACATAGGATCCTAATTCGAAGTGTCAATTCCCAACACAAAAAGATGCTGACGAAATGAGAGAAAGAATTCATAAATCTTTAGTTAATTCCTGTCAGCATTACGACCACACCAAGCAACGGTCACTTCTAAAGTCCTTCTTTACACTGAAAACTAACAAATATTTACCCAGATATTTTTACAACAAAGACAAAAACCAAGACCGAGTTTTTTTATGATCTTTGCTGCATACATTTCTTTACACAATTTGTTTTTCTGGCCTTGAAAAAGACGACGAGCGTTGGCTGATGTGGTCAAGATGCTAACTGGAATTAAAACAATCTTTTTGAATATTCTCTCTCATTTCGTCAGAACCATTTTGCGTGTCTAAAACGGTTATGCAAATAATTTAAGTCGTAAAAAAGTGTAATTTAAAAAAATATGTATGTATAAACTTTTAAAATCTTTGTAGTTATTTTACTTGACTACCCACATATGCACTTAAAATATGGAAAGTTAGAGAGAGACAGACGCCGAAAAAAAATAGACAGAAAGATTATTAATTACCAATATCGGGAGCAATTGTTTATTATTATTAAAGTTAAAGAATAATGCTCAAATACAACACACACACAATAGAAGGTAAAAAATAATCTAAGAATAGAATCAACCAAGCAAACTTTAAACTAAGAACTTAGAGACATCACATTTGCCTTGAACTGTAATAAATAATTGCGTAGATATTTAACAAAATACGAAAATACGCTGCCGTGTAAATTGACAATAGAATGTCCATAATCTACATCTGGAACAATGACTGGGAAAGTTTGCTACCAGAGTTAGGTGATGAACTGGTTCTCTATCTAGTTAAAGTTGACCATTTTAAGAAGATATACATACCGAATCAATAAGGTCGTAAGAAGAAATTAGCGTTTAAATAAGACAGAAAATAGAAAAGAAATTCATAGAATGAAAGGCAGACTTTTGGCCTATTATAATAAATTGAACTCCACACTAACATTTGAAGTAACATACCATAAATTTGATTTATTCTTATTAAGCTTGATATATATAGCGAAGAGAGATACGTACAAACCAGTCAATAAAATAAACGAGAGAAAGAAGGAAACATGGAGGGGGAGCGGATTCATGCTCCGGAATAGCATACATCTGAATGCTCACGTTCACATACTGTAGAGAGTGTAATTGTTGATTTTGCGCTTGCATTCCATGTTACGTGCACGGCTTTTAATTTCACTACCATTATTTCTGAACAAACTGTTCTAAGTAAACTTAGTTTACGAATCATAGAAGACGTTAGTGCTCTAAACACCAAGCAATGTCAAGATGCTCTACATTTTTCCATGTTATTTTAATTATAATTTTTATCGTTAAGAGGGTTATATAACGCCCACCCCACAAAGGTCTCGTGTCTACATCTATGTATACGTTTAATATGGCTATATTATGGTTTCGATATAAAAGACCCAAAACCTTCTGCAATATTCGATTCTGTCTGCATCCTACACGCATCCTCGTAGAACTAATTAGTAAATAAATACCCTACTAGTCAGTTACATATAAATTCTCATTGGTTTATTGATAAGTTCCCATTTTAGCGTCTCCTTATTGTCTCTTTTCAAACAGAAAATTTAAATTAGGATTCTGCTTCTTAATTATCAGTGGTTCTATTTTTCCTTCAAAGAAAGTTGAAACGTCTCTCATACACACGATACAACAGATAAAAGCTAGAGTTAGAAAGATATTAAAAAACAAAAGGAGTACAATAGATATTATTATAAAAATAGAAAGGCTTTAGCAATAGGAAAAGTTGATTAAATCCTTTTATTAGCTTACACTCTCCTGATATACATCTTGTACAAATTTTCAATCGTTAATAAAATAGGTTTTTATTTATTCAATCAAGTTCAAATACATTTCTTTTAACCAATAGTGAATGACAATTGATGTTAATAAAGTTTTTTCAAACATTTATCCAATAATTAAATTATAAAAATTTGAAAATCTATCAGGATTCGAACTATGAATCTTCGTGTCCTAAGTCTAGCGTGCTTTGACACTGCGCCAACTTTCCTATACCAGGATATAAATTTCTCAAAGACGTATATGAATTTTCTTCCTTCTGGTTGTCGTTGAAACCTCCATTGTATAACCTTAAACTGTTGCTATGGTTACCATAAAATATCATAATTAGTGCTGTAGGCTTAAAAATAAATGAAAGGAATAAAATAAATAAACAAACTGGAAATAAGCAAATAATAATAAAATGTTTCTTTCTTGACACTTTTTGACACAATTTTTTTAATAATTACTTGTTTATTGACACAGTTATTTTAAAGTATTAGATTACAATTTTACATTATGAGATACCTGTTTGGAAAAACGTTTTTATAATATTCACATAATGTATCGTACTTCGTAATACCTTTTATAACAACCCAAGCCAAACATCTTTAATTCATGGACGTGTAAGCTTCTTTGTTTTTGGTACAGTCATTTTTACATAGAGGCTGTCATATTGTGGCAAACGTCATTTTGAATTACTTCCATTATTTAAAAAGCATATTATAGTTGTAATCACTCATGAGTTATATCATTTTGACAATCAACATTCATCACGTTCCTTAAACATCTGTTCTCCTAAAAGGATCAACCTAATACCTTCGTTTACCATAGTCACTATTATGTCTAAACCTAATAAAAATAAGGTTGTGTGTTCCGTTATAGAAAGTGTTTTTATCACACATCACATCGCTGTCATATTTATGCACATGTGTCACTGAGATACAGCGACGCAACGCATTGTGTAAATGCAGACTGATTGACTACCGGATGCAGACTCCGGAACTCTGTCAGAAACTCCTAAAGATAACCTATATCGACTTACTTTATATAATATATATTTTTTAAATATAAAACAATGAACTTAGACACATTAAAAAAAATATTAGTAGATTTTATTTAAATAAAAGAGGCAGCTCATGAATTATTTTTACTATTATTATAAACAATCATGTTTAATATGTTTAAAAAATAAGCAATACAATTTAACCTAGCCTATACGGTTTTACGTTGTTTCAAATCCTTAGGCCTAGTGTAAAAGTTTTTAAAACTTTATAAATAAACAAGGCCACAGGCAAAGTGTGTATGTATTAAAAAGACACGTATACTAAAAAAATAAACATAAAGTAAAATAAATAAAATTAATACTATATTAAAGTTAAAAAAGTTTAATTAAGGAAATATACACAAAGCATTAGTATATGCAAGATATAAAAAAAAAATTAGGCCAAAATTATTCAAAATGTTTGCGATTTTAGGATGTAATAAATATAAACTTGAGTAAAACAATTTTTTTCAATTTGCATGAATTGTGGGAAAAACTCTCTGAATTAATATTTTGAAACGTCAACATTATTCCTTAAATAAAGTTTTAATATCCAGAGTATAGAGGGAATGGATTGTAGAGCTTTGGTGAAAAACCAGGTGAAGATAGCTGTAGCAAAGTCAAACCTGTCCTTGTACGCTAACATATTTTGAAACAACTCGCTACAGAACGATATAATAACTTGATCTTATGATTTTGTGATTTTTTTATCTTGAAATATACTCCAAATCATTTGGTTTCCTAAAAGGAATTTTACTTTCTGAAATGGCAATTCATCTTACGAATTTCTTTATTGAATAATAATTGAAGGACTATAATTTTTTGAATATAGGTTATTTTTTCGAAGAACTGATTCAATACTTGTATTGTGATGGCTATCTACAAATATCGCTCGTCTCGGAAGTATTCGTTAACTGTCATCATAGAGTTATAATCTGTGTACATAGAAGATTCCATGCAACTAAATTTAACTTGCATATACAGTATCGCGAAATACATACATTTATAAATTTTTATAAAGATTCTACAGTTATTTTTAAAAATCCTGAGATACGGTACAAAATATGCATACAAACAAAGTTCACTGATCTACACTAAGACTAGAAACATTCTCTGAGGAATATGGAACTGGTAATATTCTGATAATGCAAAATACTAAAATACAAAATGATTACTATTTTTCAATATTTACCACCTTAATGTCTTGTAGAAACATCTAGGATAAAAATTTGAAATTTTCAAATAACGATCGATTAAATTCGACTGCTACGCACTGCTTGGAACTAATAATTACATGTACAAACCTTAAACGTCAAATTGACTATACTTTGATTTAAAGTAGAATAGGAATGGCCTATGACAGGGTAGGGATGCGATGTTGTCAGTTCGAACGCATTGACAGTCAACCTACCACTGCCTGCGCTGAAATTGCAGAAAGAAGGCAAGCTACACCACTAGTAAATCACTCCACGACAGTTACGATGACACTGAGCGACGAATGGATGTTTAACGTCGAATTGGCAACAAGGCTCACCCACGCAGCAAGATGTAAATTTCCTATTAGCCACACAACTGTAATCCACACTCCCTCTGGTCGATTTCACCTACGCAGTATCCTATTTTGTTTTAAATCAAACTATAGTGTCCCGCATACAGTCCTTCAATAAAAGTTTGGTAATATCAAATTTGTATCCTGCTACTTTCCGTGTATTTTTCTAGCGGCCGTTTCCATGGTTACCTTCCTATTCTATTTAAATGCACTCGCCACCACAACATCTTGAGTTCAATTTAACCAAGTTCGGCCAACTAAATTATTAATTTTGATTATTGATAAGAACGTATACTTCTTCCACACTGCTAGGCTCAAAACCTAAATCTCGTCAGTAAAAAAACTGGAATCAGAGAAACATTTAAAAAAAAGGAATTTATTCAGGCCCAGGACCTTTTACAACATACAGAGACTTAACACAAACCAGATATTACAGATCTTCAGAGCAGTTGATACCTGAACTTCAGAATAATCTTACAGTAACTGTCTTGTAAGAATGAATGTTTGAGAATCCCCTCGTTTAATTCTTTAGGTTGTATTTATATTAATTACATATCTCTATTGACGTTATAGTTCAAATTATATTTGTGTAATGACGTTATTATTGTCCACTACAAAATAATGAAGTCTAAGATTAATAATAAACTATTTTATAGATATAACTGACGGAGAATTTCTCTCCGCACTATGAAGGACAATGATTACTCGTATTGTCATTATTCTTATCTCCCTCTAACTGATGTATTAATTTTTGTATCTTCCAACTACAATCGTGATACTTATGTATACAATCGAGTATACAATCGTGATACTCATCTATATTCTGTCACAAAAACAGGACCGTCTCTAGATGTAACATTTTCCAGAAGCCCACCTAAAAGCACGGTTTTTCTTATGTGCTGCATTATTCCCAAACTACCAACCGACGATGGCAGTCTATTGATCTTAAAGCAAATGGTAATGCTCATACGCAGTTTAAACAATCATACAAGTACACATTGCATAGAATAAAAATAATATCAGAAACAATCAGTTTGCGTAAATAAGAAACAGGCAGAGTTTCAACACGCCACAGCTGTTATATACCATCGAAAAATAAACATGTGATGTTGATGTTAGCAAATGAAAACACCAGGTGAAGAAAGACAATAATAATAACAGACTATTATGTCTGTTAGATTTTATTTTCTTGTAGGAGTTTATACATCTCCCCATAATTAGGTTTCCAGTTTATTTAGACATTGGTTTATAAAATCCTCCCCTTAAATATTTCAACTTCATGCGAGATTAGTTCTGAAACCTACACAACATTATTTTCCTTTTATAGAAGGTCGATTGGTAAATCCTTCCCAACACCTATCTCTTCATGGGTGATAAGTTATTAAATCCTCCCCAATAACTATCTACTCAAGGTAGATTAGTTGTCAGATCCTCCCCAATACTTAGCAACACATAGAAGATTAGTTGTTGAACCTCCCTAATGTGTATCTACTTATGGAAAATTAGTTGTTTTAACTTCCCCAACAATGTTTTCTTCATACACAATATCAGTTGTTAAATCTTCCCAAGTAAGTATTTATTTCATAAGACTCATTATTTAGCTACTCATTTGAGAATAGTTGTTAAATCCTCCCTAATATTTAGATACTCATGGGAGATTAGACGTTAAATCATCCTCAATACTTATCTACTCATGGGAGATTAGTTGTTCTCATCCCCAATACTTGGCTACTCATGAGAGAACAGTTGTTAAATCCTTCCCAATACTTAGCTACTCATGGGAGAGTAGTTGTTAAATACTCCCTAATATTTAGATACTCGTGGGAGATTAGACGTTAAATCCTCCCCAATACTTAGCTACTCATGAGAGAACAGTTGTTAAATCCTTCCCAATACATAGCTACTCATGGGAGAGTAGTTGTTAAATCCTCCCTAATATTTAGATACTCGTGGGAGATTAGACGTTAAATCATCCCTAATACTTAGCTATCCATGGGAGAATATTTGTTAAATCTTACCCAATATTTTGCTACTCATGGGAGGTTAGATGTTAAATTCTCTATAAAACTTCGATACTCATGGGATATTAGACGTTAAAGCATCTCCAATACTTGGATACTCATGGGAGAACAGTTGTGAAATCCTCCCCAATACTTAGCTTCTCATGGAAGAATATTTGTTAAATTCACCCCAATAATTAGCTACTCATGGGAGATTAGTTGTTATCACCCCCAGTAATTGGCTACTATTGGGAGAACAGTTGTTAAATCCTCCCCAATACTTAGCTATTCATGAGAGAATATTTGTTAAATCCTTCCTAATACTTAGATACTCATGGGAGATTAGACGTTAAATCATCCTCAATACTTTGCTACTCATGGAAGGTTAGTTCGTAAATTCTCCAAATTACTTCGATACTCATGGGATGGGACACGTTAAATCATCCCCAAAACGTAGCTACTCATGGGAGATTAGTTGTTATCATCCCCAATACTTAGATACTCATGGGAGATTATACGTTAAATTATCCCCAATACTTAGCTATTCATGGGAGAATATTTGTTAAATCCTCCCTAATACTTAGCTACTCATGGGAGATTAGTGGTAAATCCTCCTCAATACTTAACTATTCATGAAAGATTAGTTGTTAAACCTTTCTAATGTTTATCTACTTATGGGAGCTTAGTTGTGAAATATTCCCCAATACATATCTTTATAAGTTAGATTAGTTGTTAAAACCACGCCAAAGGTGGTTATTGTCAATGATATTTTCTATTATTTTAAACATCTTATTTCAAAATTATTGTATTCAAACAAAGTTCAGCAATTTCGTATCATTATGAAACAATATTATGTTCAAGTTTTTATTCATTTTTTAACTTGATCGAAAACTACGTTCCTTTTATCTATTGATTTTCGATAATTTTGTGCAAATAATACTATATTTCATTCATAAAGCATTAAAAACTCTTACCCTTAAATAAAGATGTTTACAATACTGTTATTAGCTTTATTTTGAAATGTTTAATTACTACTGAATAAATTGTGTTAAAGTTATATTAACTTTGGCTATAAAAGTTATTATTTTGGATGTATCACGCATAAGCTAAGCTAAATCCATTTATGATTTGTTATATTCATCTTGTACTTTTTTTAACATTCCCGAATAAATTTCTGGGTATGCTGTTATTCAGAAAATTATTCCTTCAATTAGTTTTTGTAATATATTTTTTTTGCATCAAATTTTATAATCAATTAAAGTTTTTTCTAAATACGGATAATTTATGTTCCTCGTGTGAAATGTATTATCTGCATAAAAACCTTCCTATTAAAAAAACATTTTCCGTTTCATTATAATATTTAGATCCTTAAATTTCATTTCACACTATCTTCCTATTAATATTTAACATTACTTGTCATATATCTGGCATATTTCTTTAACTATTACCCTCCGTTTACCTTCCGTTTCGACAGTTTTTGTCAATAAATAACAGCATATCAAAGATAATCTGACAATTAATACGTCATCATATTAATCGTATAAGTCGCATGAGATAATTTGTAGGCCTATATTAATAGTTATCTCAGTTTCAGTAGATCAAATAAGTGGTCAAAACTGTATTCAGTTTTTGTATTATGCAAATGTATACAATTTGTTTCATACAATATGTAGAATGGCATGGTATAACTTATGTAATTTTAATTCGCTAATATTTGCAATAGCATTCGTGAATTTATTTAACCCACAAACAGTATTTTAATTTAAAGTAAAGGGTCGTGGAAAATCGTCTCCCATCTGTTGGACAAGCAACATCTTGACTTTTCTTTGTTGTAAAAAAAAGTCCTAAATACATATAAAAATAAAATTACAAATCTGAGCTTTCTCTTGTTGCTTATTTTGTTACATTTATCAAATTATAAATTATCGTATTTATGGTCTAGGAACAGCAATGTTGGGAAACAGTAAGTTAAGCCTTGGCGATTATAAAACGGGGTTTAGACTTGATAAAATATCGGCTGACCCAATACAGGGTGAAATAATATACTTTCTCTCGTAGTTTTGAATACTGACTGAATATTTCTCTCTACAACCGACCTTCGTCTTCCATTTAAATATATTTTAGAACTGATTCTGTTGTATTTTATCCTTTAATACATGTTGTTTTAACATTCACTCTTACTATTTTCGGTTATATTTCATAATTATTCTAAAATTATATTTTTTTGTTGGTAGATCTGCAAAAACATTTAAATTATTATAAGTTGAACTACTTTCTCCGTTTTAGTATCATTTATTATTTTAAATTTTGAACAGAACATTATTATTTTGTAATGATTTTTTCAAGCTGTACTTACTTCTAAGCGACTAATTAAGTATTTGGTAAATTATTGAAGTGAATACTTCTTGTCGCTAGGTATGATAGTATAATTTACAAGGGAGATATAAAATCTTATCTTAGGTTTTCATATTTTAGCTTAAGTGGTAATATATGATTTCATGCAACAACTGATTTTATGTTCTGGTACAGCTCTTTTAACACGTATTCTTTGTTATTTTATGTATTCCACATTGTTAATTTAAAAAAGTATCTAATATATTTTATCAATAATAAATGTCCTAATTTATATTTCAATAAATCTTATAATATTAATTTAATTTATATTCATTATTCAAATTTTTGTATTTAAAACTTAAACACTTCAAAAACTGACATAAACTAAATTTTCAAAATAAAACTTGCATTCAGTAATTTTTTAATATCCTATAGATGTTTTCTATTCACTACTTCCTTTTAATAATAACTACATTTGCTAGATTAACTGAAAATTTCTGTTATCTACATTTTTAAAAACACGTATTCATTTCAAACTGTATTTTTGTATATTGGTTTCCATCTTCAACTTGAGCTAATAGTTTTCAAGCTATAGAATTTCTGTCTGACTTGACAATGAAGCAAACCCGTAACGGCTGTCCTCTTTTGGACAAAATGTAAGTGCTTCTTTTAGCAAATGTTTACATATTAATACATCTTAAAATATATATGGTATTTTATTTATCAAACATCTGGTGCATTGTTAGTTAAAAAGGAAAGTTTTTATAATAATACAAAGCTTAAGATAAAGAATAGACAATGGGTAATGTCAGGGGCAGTTTTTATTTAAACTTATGAACTGGCTATCTTACATTCTTTTTCTGTATTTCCTTTTTGATTAAGCAGAAAATGTCCTTAAAGTTCGGTGGCTTCAAGCATACAATGTAGCTTTGAGAAGTTTTTCAGATATGTTAGGAATAATTATAAATTAACCAATGATGGAATAGAAATTGCTTACTACTTTAAATATCTAGTATTACGTAGTGTGGGGAACTGAGCATCGACGGAAGGCCTTAGGGCTGTATAACATTGTGGCGAATCTAATATATTTGGTGCGTAGTAATTGAGGTGTCTAATCAAGTCGTTTACTGACATAATATCGTTTGGAATAAAGTTCTGTAATAATTAAAATAAAGATGTAGATGCTGCGTGGTCAATAGAGTAGAAGATTTCACTGTTAAACCAAATACCCTGGATTCTGTTCCCAGTAGTGTCAAAGAATTTTTGGTGGTTGTACCCCCCCCTCACTGTTTATATAATACAGGAAATTATTACTGGATCAAAATACGAATTTTTGGTTTGTAGGAGCTACGAAATTTACCAAAATAATTTTTGTTGTTAGTTTTTTTTAGAGTTTTAGTTTATTTTTATTAGGTAATTACAGTTTCTGAATAATTCCTCTTTCAACAATTGGATTTAATATCAAGTATTATAAAGTTGTAAAAATCAAATTTATTAGAAATAGAAAAATCCGGTAGTGAGCTACAGGGCAGTAATGAGTCGACAGTGTATAACGATGTTAATCCTCAAGTGCAAAGTTAAGCTATGGGTTCGTCTCGACATCTAAATAATGGTAGGACTTTCTGTCCGGACTCGTCACAGCAGGTAAGATATTTCCAGGTCAGTTTTAACACTGGCACCTTCACTCCAACTAAACTAGTCCTGCTCCGTGTATCATGGAATGAAAACGAGTTATTATTCATATAGTACTATTAAAAATAAGCTGTTAAATAATTAACTTGTTTTAAAATTATTAGAATAACTTCCAATTCGAGTATCTGTGTTTATTTATTTGTCATAATTGGTTGAGATTATAATAAAAATGGAGTATGACAGAAACCAAAAAATCAAATCTCACAACCTATCGCAAAAGTATTCCACATCCGTTTTTTTCATATTTTGTGTAGATTGTAACACAAAAACAGTGAGGCAGAACCCAAAGTCAAGTTTCACGACCTATCACAACAATATTCCACTTTAGGTAAGAAAAGGTCAAATTAAAAACACGTTGCTTTGTTTCCGGTTAGACTCATATCTCCGCCTCGGCAAACAATTCACCCCAAGTTTATTCCGCTTTTGTAAATAAAGGGTGAATTTGCTTCGGAAAGCTTGTACAGAGTGTTCCAAGACCATCGGCCACTGGCAGGACGAACTAGATCTAAAGCGAATCCTTGAAGAAAAAATATGAATGCTTTATAAGAATTTATTTTATAAACAGTTTCTGTGGAATAACTAAAATATTACGACCTTTTCATGAGTTTCAAAACCTGAAAATTCTGAAATTATTAGGACTGATTATTTATGTCAAAAATAGTTAAGAATAAATAACTTTCGTTGGTGTCAACAAGTGAACAAATGAAGAAATATATATTTGGTAAACAGATTTAAACGAAACTTATTCTGGATTCTAAAATTCCAAAGTTTGTTCTTAGCTTTCGGGAATATTTAAAAATAGTAACTAATGTAAACTCATATCTAATTATTTTTTTCGTGATAAAATTGTTTGTTTAAATATGGAATGTAATATCTATTTCCATTGATAGGATGCAAATTATTCTAATGAAGAAAACTTGTGGTCGAAACACGTTTGTGAGAAAATAATATCCTGTTGTTGTGAGTAATGAGTTTTGTGTGCAATTATTAGATATATTTATAAATAGTTTGTAAAGTCTGCTTCTTAAGTTATTTTCTCATTCTACTGTTCAACACGAATCTCATGTCGTTAGAGATAAATATATTGCTTAAAAAGTCAAACCTCTTGCACCTCTTGCATAGGTAAGTTTTAATTGTTCTTCTTAAACGGTAACGTTTGTAATTTAGATATAATTAAAAACACCTTCTATAAAACCACTTCTGCTTTATAATTGACAATGAAAAGGGAGTGTAGATGTGGCAACCTTAATAACACCCTAGTAGAGAATTGGTCTACCTAGAAGTCGCTTAGGTATCTAACATAACCCTCTTTTCAATCCATTCTCCTTTCCACTGCATTCACGGTCAACATTTATTCTCTTCATCTTAAAGTCTAAGCAAAAAGATAAAGGATAAGCAAAACCATAAAAATAATAGATACCTGTGCTGGAAATCATAAGGGCGTTATTTTTGCCACTGGCGTTCCCAGTTTCGTATCCGTTAGGCACTATGCATATGGTTTGTTTAAGTCTTGTACTGATTAAAGTGAGACACAAATATTATGGTACAGGATTTAGGCTGAATTATGGCATGATGTGTGGACGTTAACGTACCTACAGAATGTCTACTTTTACCGGAATCATAAAGTTGGGCCTACCCATTACGCCCTTTGTTAAAAACAAGAATAAGAGAGGGCAGATTAAATTAGGCAAAAAGGAAAGAATATAATGATTCCCTAATAATGGGAAGAGCGGAAACATAAGTTTGCGTGCAAAAGTTCAATATCCCTGATGTAAACCTGATTTCAATAAAGAAATGGGGATTGACCTACACGGACACAAATTCTAAGCAAGATATAGTTACCAAATGGTAGGTAACCATATATTTAGTTAAAAATGTAAGAATTATTTTGTGTTGAATCATAAGATTTAAACAAGAAACAGGTCATTTTGAGCCTCGCAAAAACATAAAAACAGTTTGACATGTGCGTCCTCGATGAAACGACACTGTCTGCTAACTTCAATGTGGCAACAGACAGTAAACGGTATAAAGTAAATATTTCTTTCAAGTTACTAGATTAATAAACACATGCATTAGAATGTACCTACAAAGTAGCCTGTATTGTACCAAGTACAAAATTTTCCAACCGGATGAATGTGATAGATTTAGTTATCAAAAAATAATACAAATGGATAAGATAAAACAAAAATAAAAATATAGTTTAATAGGATTATGTTTGTAAAGTGTGGTAATTTATCCACCACTATTATTTATATCTCTTTATGGTTAGTATTAATGTTTACCGCGACTTCCAATATACTTTCCCTTATTTAGAACGTATATTTGAGTAAAATATGAGACACAATCATATTACGGAATACATAAGCTGCGCTTGTGTCACTTTTAAGCCACGCTATAACGCTTTTTCAGTTCTGATAAAATTTAAACCCTCATTGAACACTATAAATCTGAATTGCTGGCCTCAATAAGTCCTGAATCAAAGTCTCGGAACTGTTTATTGGTTGTTTCCCCACAGGATGCACCAGTCATATTACCACAGATGGCGTTGTTTACGGCTGTCAGTTCATTCTCTCTAATTGAGTTCCATCGACGGACGGCGCGTATTCCGTGAGGAATCAAAGAAAAGACAGTTTGTTTAGCCGATTGTAACTTGACATGAATAAACAAATACTCTGCGGCTGCTGGGAGTGCGGTATGAGGTCACTGTGTTGTACCTATACACTCTAGAGGTTATGCAGAGGTTGTTTTGGTCAAAGAGCGAGAAATTATATTCGGTTTCCATGCAATTACTGTCTAACCCACGTGTTTGCTGAACTTTTAACACCCGTTTTTTATCTTACAAATGTTTTCAAATCATTCTCGGTTACAAATTTCAACAGGTTATAGTTTGACAAAAAACTAACTGCATAAACAATTTGATTTTGTACTCCTTGTACCCTATCATTTACATTCGTTTGCTATCCTCACGGTAATTAGTCCAGGATCTAAAGGGGGTTGAGCATGCCTAAAGCCTAAAGCAATTTTATTTCAGATTATTTTTCCGGGTACTTGGGTGATTGTTAAAAAGTATGTCGTCGCACACTCACATGGTCGACATATTGGGGGTAGAGGGGGAACATCGCGGGGAACGCGCTGTACTGGAACCTTTTCATGTATTAAACTATAAAAGATAGAATAGCTAAAACAATGTTTTAAACTCTCGAAAATCAATGCTTTAATAATGCTTTTGACGTATTACTAACTCTAATATCTACTGAGTAAAAACTATTTTTCTTAAAACATTTCCTTTTATTTTGGTATTTTAATGAATTCCGATTGAAAAATAAACCATTGCGGCAAACTTAACACGGACACTATGACAAAAGTTTATTTTTAAGTCTATGGAACTAAAAAAAAATTGTTCAAATTTATACACACAATTATATAATAATATCGCGATAATTTTCGTGTCCAAAATCATGGTAACTTTGGAACGAAAATTCAGAATTTCGATCTAATTTGCTAAACAAATGTAATTTATTTTTTTGTGGGAATATATTTGTTAATAAGAAGAATCGATCAACCAGAGGTTGACTTTTCGCCCGTCTTTTCATTACGGAAAATGGATTTTCCATTTAATGCGAAAAATGTTGTGTGTTTCTGAAATGTATATATAAAGATTAAAATACAATCTGGAGGAACACAAGTTTACATAAGATTTTTAAAGTACAATAAAAAGTATAGGGGATACTCTAAAATACTAAATAATGTCACCGTCCAGAAGGAGCATTTTAGATGTTAGTATTGATTAAAACATTATTTTTTTAAAAATAAAGTTTGGTTTTCAGTAAATATTTTACTAGTTTTTTAGCTAAGAAAAGGCTTTAGCGTAACTAGTTTATAGCTATTATTGCTTGTGATAATTTGTTTTGTAGGACCTTGAATATAATTTGGTAACAATAAAGGCATAATAGTAATGCATATACTGTATAAGAGACCGATAAACGTTTAGGCTAAATTTATTTAAAGTTTATTTATTACATACCATTACAGTTTATCTTCTTCTAGATCCCGTTGTGTAAACAAGTTTCTGCATTTCTCTTTGGAAGGATACTACGAACCGCATGAATTTTCCTCTTTGGAGCACGAAGAAGATAGTTTAGAACAGTTTGTCATTTGCACGGTGGAATCAAGGTTTCTGGCATTCATTTTCATCTTCAAATCCTCCAGATATGTAAAGTATTTTTCCAACCGTTTGTTATATTTTTTTAATAAGTATCCGGCAGCGTACTTTATAAGATTAGAACGTTTTTCAGGTACTGAACTGTATCGTCGTCCATTGCTTTTTGACCTTAGTAAATTTGTTGTGGTTCTACACTACTAATAACGATTTTCCTTTACTTCTAAAAGTGGTTTCTGAATTTTTTTACTGATGTAGATATATTAATGTAACGGTCAAAAACATATATAATGGAGTTGTTAAGATATTGTCTAGAACTTCCTCTACTCTAGACCGTTGACAGTCAAAGAAATACTGGAAATTTGAGAAACTTGAGAAAGTGGCATTTGGCATAGAACGAATTAGAGAAAATTAAAGGAATCTACTTTGCAATTGATAGAATTAGTATTTTGAATGTCATCATTTTATGAAGTGAAACATACGGAAATCCAAAGAAAGATTGCTGTAACAAATGTTATCTCCTCAATAATGATAGTGACTCAAAGAAAGTATGAGTTACTAAAACACGAACTTCTGGATTATCCTCCAAGTTTAGCAGACACAAATGGCTACTTGAAGAAAAATGTGAAATTGGATTTAAATATTGTAATTGAATCTGAGACTAGTTGTCACAAACATTTGCAAGACTTGCTGTTTGACAACCAAATGCTCATCCTGAATGGTATGTCTCTAATTCATTCTATATCAAATGCTGTTCTGTCAAGTTTCGAAAATTTCCAGGATTTTTGTGACCAACAACTGTCTAGAGTAGAGAATGTTCTAAAAATATCTTAACAGCTCCATTTTATATGTTTTGTGGCCGTTACAGTAACATATCTATATCTGTACAAAAATTCAGAAACCACTTTCGAAAGGAAAGGAAAACCACCATTAGTAGTGAAACAACGAAATTTCTGCACGTCGACCTTCTGGGACCTGTTAAGTACCCTGAACAGTAATCTGAAAAAATATTGCGTCAAGATTTCAGTTCATGCTCAACCACCTTTAGATGCTGAACTAAATTATAACATTGCCATTTCCTGAATAATTGTTCCGATGACAATCAGGTAGAAGTTGTGACCCCACTAATTGCCTTTTTCTTCCAGGCGACATTTACTCTCTATCTTTCCTGGGTGTACTGGTTGTAACAGATGCTATTTATCATCTCTTGTTAGCTGTTTATCATGTCTCCTATCGTTTTAATAACGAATGATACTTTTGTCCTTCCTTATTCTGAACAGTTATTCCACAGTGGTGGAATCTTTTATTACTGTTTTTATATGTCAAATCGACACAGCCTCACCTGCAGAGTTCTTTATTTATACACAATTCTGTAATAATGGAAAACGCTCCTTTTAGTTATATATAACTACAAAGTGAGATATCAGAATACCTTGCAAATAGTATCAAGTTGTGAAAGTTGGAAGTGGCGGCTATGGAAACCAGGAAATTCCGGCGGGTTAACAGGGCAATTGGAACACCTAAGAACTCCAGCTGGTCTTTGGAAGTAGCGAAAAATCTTTTTAGATGTATAAGCTACGGACAGCAAAGGTCACAAAGTCGTGATAAATAAGAAGGAAAACATAAACGGCCGTCGAGGCGGTTGACAACAAAATTTATGACAGCAATACCAAGCAAATTTACACAGAAATAATACCATATAAATCAGTACTGATAAGGGTTTTCTATAACACTCGTTACTACAGAACGTGATACACAATTTGTTTATGGTAATCATGAAATTAATTTGGAACAGAAAGCTCGGAATTTTATAAAATAAATATTGTATTAAAATTTGATAACAGAGATACAGCTTTACACAATTATAAATATAAGTTGTACTCGTAATATTTTCTACCACCAAAGATTAAATTAAAATTAAATTGAATAATTTTAATTGCTTCTGGTGTTATCTTCAAAAAATACTAACTAAAGACACAAATCTGAAATAAAAAATCATAGTGGTGACCATTTGTACTTTCTTGTTACTCTGAACACTATCTAAAGAGAAAGTGTTTTGTAGAGAGAGTGATCACTCATACACTTCATAAGATATCATATAAATGTATACATTAACTCGCTAAAGAAAAAGCGTTGACGGTAGTAAGATAGTTTTGCTATAAGTAACTATTTCTTTTTGTTTTGTTTTTGTATTATTCTTTTTTGGGATACAAAAATGGAGAGCAATCCCTCCTTGATAATAACAACATCTTTGTCGTTACATAATTCAAGCCGTACTATGCGTTCTAGAATTGTCTTGGTGAATCGGGCTCTGTTATAAACGGCGCAAGACACGCAAAGTAAGAACAAAGGATTTTAAAACTTGGTAATTGTTTCAAGTACTTAAAGCGAAACGTTAATTACTGTAGACGATAGCAGCGCTTCGTTACGACGTTCAAGTGAACTAAAGTAATTTAGTATTCCTTTTACTGCAATTTACACAGGGTGGCAACAGCGCTTTCACGGTTTGTATAAACATAATGCAAGTCCGCTGGAGGCGGCAGTTTGCTTGGCAACTCCGAATCGTGTAGCTCAGCTTCCTTCCACAGCCTTAATGATCACTTTAAACTTGAGATACATTTTGTGTTATTCTGACAATAAACGTACGTTATCGACCGCTAAGGGCATGATGTGAAAACGGGTTGGACATTGAGAAGTATTTGAAGAAAGTGATTTGAAGAAGTATAAGGTTAGCTTATACAATTATTTTGAATGCCGAGGTTATAAAACTTTCAGGTTATATGCTCCCCACCCCCTTTATAACACTGACATGAGGTTGCGCTCATTTATATTTGATGAAAAATTGCAATCTGCGTATGGAACGTCAGATAATTTTATTAACTTATACTACCATATACGACCATTTCGGATTACCCGAATGTACGCGTACTACATATACCTACGACGTAAATACGGCTAACTATCGCTGACTAATTTGTGTAGATGTGGAGACCAATAGTCTAGTACAAGGGGCTCTTTCAGTAAGATTCTTAGATCTGAGATGACTTTTTACCGATGGAACAGATTCATCATGGAACCATTCATTAAATAAAGCTTGATTCATCCAACTTTTTTCTGCCCTTTGTATAAAAGTTGCATGGAATAGTCTCTGATAGCGCTTGATTTCTGTGATTTGCCAATGAGCTGCAGACGTAATTTGTGGCTTTCAGAGCTTTTTGAGCAAGGTATAATTTTAATCAATCTTTGCTCATTTTTCGCCTTGTGCACAGTCGTTTATTTGTAAGCTAAAGTTTTCTTTGGTAAAGCTTTCCAAAATAACCCACTTTCATCTGCACTGTAAACCTGGTCAGAATATAAATTTCATACACTACATTTTTCCAAAATTTGTTGACGGAAAGGTTCTATAGCATCCAGATTATTAGACAATTTTTCTCCCGTGATAGAAAGGCACCGAATTTCAAGTATTTTTTTGAAATCACTGGCTTTAAACTCTTGCTTGTTGGGGTACAGTTCAGAAAGAAAAAAACTCTCGCATTTTCCTGCAATAATAGCCCAGATATGTGGTTGTTTCGTTATCGTTCTGGCAGAAACCATGTGTACAGAGCAGTTTCTACCGAAGCATATTCACTCATTTTTACTGTTTCACATTAAAAACTAATAAACAATTAATTATAGACCATTTCTAATTTAATAATGCTGACGGTGACATCTCGTCATATTAACTTCTGACACTATTCTAGTGTTATACAGTAAAAGTACTAATATAAGTGGAAAAGTATCCATATCTATAAAGTCCAAATGCTCTACATCTATAACACAGAAGGTGAACAATACATCGGATCGAAAAACTGACTGTTACATTCTTTTCTACATTGCTACACTATTTTCTACTTCCCGTTTCAAACAGCAATTAATACTGTATTTTACTAGTTGTAATGACGTTAAGCATTTGTTTAACAATACTTTGTAAGTTTTTATTAGGTCTAAAGGGTAATTTACGAATAGAACTTCAACTATGTTCATTGTATTTCCAAGTAAAACAGTTGAAATTGAGGTTATATAGAGACAAGCAGAATAAAACAAAGAAACGTTGTTAATAAAAAAAATTAGATCATTTTAACAACAACGTGTTTTGAACAATGTGATGTTTAATGGAAAATATTATAAATACATTTTCTGGTCTGAAAACATTTTCAATTGTAACTTTAAAACTAATTATAGCTTGTTTTGTTTATTCCCCTAATTAATTGGTCGTAGCCTATTAATTATTATTTTCACCTTGACAATTATTTTCAAGTTTTTGTTGAAATATACGTAAAAAACTGATAAAATGTACCGTAAAAAGAACTAAGTTTTGCAACCAAGGTAAACTTTTCAATTACGTCTCCATAACAGATTCCTTTTACTCCTATTTTTAAAATTTTGAATTTATAGTTCTAGGCTTACTGTTTTTCATAATATACGTATTTTTGCTTTGTAATTTTGTTGATAGTTATTATGTTTAGGGTTTAGGTGGTTGATACTGAATTAAGGCAGTTTATAGTGGCTTGAAGACGAGTTTTATTTATTATCTTTGTTTTTTTTTTAATTTCAATATATTTCATAAGATCTCAGTTAACTTTCGAATGTTTGGGTTTTTCATGTTTTGTATTATGATCAAACTGTCATTCATTCAAAGACTTGTATATGGTGGAGTTATGTGATACAGAAGAATAACACAAACGATTTTAAATTAACATTCATACTACAATTCGTAACTCTACTCTATTCTTGTTTGTTCATGTTTGGATAATACGTATTGAATAAAGTATTATTGATTCAGTAAATGGTTACACTCGCAGACGGTTGAGCTGAGCGGGGAATGTCAGAAGAAGCCTCCCTGTTTGTATTGCATTTTCTTCTATAAAAAAACACTGTGTGAAACGTTACTTAAACTTCATTGATTTTTTCCATCCTCAAAGAAAAAACTAATTTACAAGGACTTTTCATTACCCGTGTCTGTTGAAATATCGCTCAAAAATTATAAGTAAAGTGATAATAGAACAAATTATTATTATAATCTACAAACTTCTCAAATGCTCTTTTTCGAAACAAACACTATAAGCTTTAAAGACGTGTAAATTTTCTGAAGTACTAAAGTAAAGCGTTAATTAATATACATTATAACTGCGCATCATTGCGACAATAAAGGGAACTAAAGTAATTTAGTATTCCTTTTACGGGAAGCGTAATGGAGGGTAGTAGCAACGCTTTTACGCTATGTGTAAACATTATGCAAGTTCTTCGAAGGTGACAGTTGGCTTAGCAACTTCAGTTTCGAAGGTGCAGTTTTATGTTGACATAATTTTCTCAGCCTACATGTAGACTTTGATAAACTTATTAAAAATTTATTATTATTTTTATCTATTATTATTTTATTAAAAAAAGTTTTACATTTTATACATTTATAAAATGGTTATACATTTTATAATTTACTATAATTACCATTGTTAAAGTTGAGACAGGCAGTACTAAACGTTTTAACAACTGACGACTTGATGACGTATCAGTAAGTGCGGAAACACGTAGATCAATAAAATACGATAATCATTTGCTATTGTAGGGAATGACTCCCGATTATCAGTTGTATTGGGAGGCACTGGTAATAAACAAAATTTTCAAAAGTTCAACGAAACAATTCAAATAAACGCAAAACGTATATTTATAATACACACATACATACATAATTTATAAAGAAAGTATAAGAAGTTATCTGTAAGTACCTCAAAAAATAATTTAACTAGAATTCGCTTTTTTCGCTCCATGTACCATTTTATCACATAGCGATGTATTGGCTTGTTCGTGCGATGCATTAGCATGCAGTGTATAAGCCCTTCGACGAGTGTTAAGAGCTTCATCATGGCCTAATTGCTTCTTCGTCTTATCCTCTTCTTCATACTCTTCCGAAACCATACATCATGCTCAACCAAGTTGTTCATCAGTAAGATGTTCAAAGTCTGGATTATTGGCATCACAATTATTCCACTCAATAATGTTGCCTTCCTTTTTGTTCCTTCCTTTTTTTTCTTTAATCAGTTTTAAATTTAAATCATGAAACACAAAACAAATTCCTATCACAAAATTAAGAATGGAGTTCTGATAGTTGGGATTAATACTCTTTTCAGACGTATGCGACTGACACACTTGACTAAAAAACGTTTTTTTTGTATTTTTTTCGTAAAATATAACTTATCTACAGGTGGTTATTTTAAAATACTTAAAAGACGGTAATAGAAGGTCGAAATGAATCTGTAATCCTCATTTCCTGAGATAAAAATAGTTTAATTGAATGCGGTGACACCATTACTGGGCATTTTTAAAGTATTTTAAAAATTCATCTCTCACAATTATTATTCTTCATACAAAATTAGCTTTGCTTCGAAATATGTGTTTAAAAATGTGTTTTCATAAAATATACACGTTTATAAGCCTTAATCTACTAGAAATATTATATGTTGAAATGTGGGGAAAATAAGATAAAGAAAAACTGCAATATAAAGTATAAATTCCCTCTTCTATTTGTTTACCGCTTTAAATGAATTTGGAATATAATTATATCATCATGAAAACTGTAGTCAATTATTACTCAAATAAACAGTAAATATATTAGAAAAACTTCATTCATACAAACGTATTAAAATAGGTCTTTGTGATAAATAATAAATATATTATTAAATAACTGACTTCGTGTCAAATTACTTGTTTGTACTTTTGTTTGTTTACAGGAAATGAACAGCAAGAGCCAGAGAAACAATGCGAAATTCTGAAGCCCGATATTTTATTGAAAAGTACTGTATGTAATTAAATACAAACCTTTTGATAATTGGGTATCCTTAGAATCGAATTGTGCTTAAAACCCAACCTAGCATGTCCATTGGAATGTAGAAAAGACATTTTTTTGGTTAGAAGAATTTAGAGTTTTATCTTGAGGCACGTTTATCTAATCAACTGGCTGACTGACTTTTAATTGCTTATTTTTCACGTCAATTTGTTATTTGAAAACTTATTTTCAATGATTTAAAAAACATAGTTTTCGCATAACTAAACTTAAAAAGCGTCAGTTTCTTACACTGCCATGGAAACTAATATTTAACTGTAATTCTAAATTTATGAATAATGCTTAACCTAGAGATGGGTGTGAAGGGTGGGTCGGTGAGGAAGGAAGTTACGTTGCGGGGGATCCAAGAGGATTTTAATAAGGGGTCGGAAGATGTGGGGGTTTAATCGAGTCTCCGAGATCCCGGATTCGTGGGTAGGCAGAGCTTTCAGCTCTACTGAAAAGCTTTAGCGAGGGAGTGGACAAGGGAGGGAGTGCAAAAGGATTGTTCAGGCATAAATTCTAATGTTTTTTTGCCAAATCTCTCCAAAACATTTTAAGAGCCCATTTAAAAAAATTGTAATGCGACACCAGTGGTGGATACGCCTGAGGGATGGAAAGGCATTCTTTGTATTAAAATAGGGAAATAGTCGTATTTCCAGTAACGGTGTGTTTCAAGGCTATGATCACTTTAATATTGCAGTATGTAAAAATGAAAATAATATTGAGTTGATAAGGTAGAATAAGAGAGAAGGTAGTGGCGGGATTCTCAAGTAGTACTGAGGGGATATCTCATATGAGGGAGTATACTTGATACTCTTGAACATGTAATTGGATTTAATGTAATTAAAAATACCAAGGAGTCCAATGACGTATAAGATGTCTTTACCTTCATCACAGCGCGGAGAGAATCATCAAATCCAAAACACGTAAGTTTTTTAATTTATAAATTTTGTAACTTATTACAGCTACTTTGTATTGGGTGGCTATTGTACCTATTTAAATAAAAATCGTTCGCCTTAAGTTTTTATTTTAGTTTGTTCTTTTATTAAAATTATCAAGTATTTCCTCTGACAATAAAACAATGTTTACAACACCACTCCACCACCGCATGTCAACAATTCTGCACCCATACCGAAACCTCCATTCACCGCATATTTTCGAATCCCTTAACAGAAACACATGTTTGTTTATTCATGTCAATCTACACCGAGCAAACAAATTGTCTTTGTTTACTTACGGGAATTCACTTCATTACCAGATGGAACTCAATTACCGGGAATGGAATGGCACAGGGATCCGTAGCTGTCATCTGTAACGCAGCGGATGATTGACGTTTCCCGACGTCTATCGATTTTCACAGCGTTTCTAAAGCTGCACAATATTTGCGTTGTGCGAGTTTCAATAAAGCTATGCACCTGACGTCATGGTTGTAAACGTAGTGCTTTTATGTCAACGTATACGTTGATGCTTTAAAAGCAATGGTTTTTATTTTATACTGATACGTTATACGTTTAGAGGCTGCTTCAGGAAAGTAAATATCCTTCGCTTCCAGGCCCTGAGAGCTTTATACGACGTTAATACCGTATTTAACAAAATATTAACTTATAGAGCAGTGACTTTAAAGTAAGTCATATAATACTTTAAACATTATATACTAACAGACGCTTATTGGCTAGGGTTTTCCTTTCTTTCAGGGGAAGAACTGATGCCACAAAAACAGATTAAACAACGAAATACTAAAAATGTACTGCCCGATTAACAAAAAACCTAAGAAATATTTGTTTAACATCGTTTCTTTTCTTAATCAAGCTTTAAATAAATTTTATGACATTTTACAGATTTAAAAACCTTAGGGTATTTCGAAAATAAACTGGTTAATACTTTCCCCTTTACTGATTAAAGTTTTAAAATTGTTTTAAAGCAATAAGCTAAAATCTTCGAAATGACTAACTACCACGATACTTGGCATTTAATCATGACTTCTCTGGAGTTAATTACCGACATGAGCCTACCCTTTATTGAGGTCATGGAGTGGCAACTTCTCACTTTATATAGCAATAGGTAGGACTAAATGGGAATGAAAAAGAAGTTTAGGTATGATTGAGAGAAGCATTAGACCTATCTCTTTCGTATACAGAGGGGGTAGTGTAACTAGTAAGGACCGTTCTAGAACGTCTGGCTGAGAGTAGGTCTGAGGAATTCCCAAACTCAGGCACAGACACTCCCCTTGGTTTTTTAAAAAACACTAGTGGTAATATTGTTGAATGATGGTAGCTATGTTACAAAGAAGAGCTTTACCAAGTGCAATGGTCTCACACATAAGAACATACCAACATTTTTGTTTTCATCCTGATGTTAAATTTTGTACATAAATATTTTTTTTTTTTTTTTTTTGTTCATGTAAAACAAATTTTATATTTACAATGAATGTTATGTTTACCAGTATTGTAACTTGTCTATGGCATTTTTGTCTGAAATGTAAATGCATATAAAATATTTAAATACACCCAACACTATAAACAAAACTATGTTCATTGAAATACAAATTAAAGAAATTTGAAACGGTTAGATCACTCTACATTTCCACTCTCCATTCGAAATGACTTTCCTCCTATTGTCTCTTCAAACAAAATATTTTCATTTCATTCGTAAACACAAAATAAACAAATTACAAGCCCGACTAATCCTGCCTTTGCACTTTTTGCACTGGATGCAAACCTATTCAAACACCGAAACGATTCACCCCCTCCCCTTGTCGAGCAATACACCCTTGTGAAATCTATTTAGCTGCTCCAGCGATTATCAGCAAGAACATACAAAGACCCTCTCGCGTATTATCAGTCGAGTGGAAGGCAAAGCGTCTTCAGCAGGGTGCTTTTTGTTGGGATAAGATACATCTGTTTGGCTTTACAATGCTGATAATATCAGCCAAGCTGTTCCTTCTTTATTTTACCAGATTAGTGTGAACGCTGTAAAGTAAGATAAGGGATCTATCAATGCCTTTATTGAAATCATTTGAGGTGTTTTTATATATTTTCAACAAATCGTTTTATAGTAGAATATTTAAAGCTTAGTGCAATTTCTATGACAATTTCAGAAATAGATAAAATCAAGCTGTTTAAAAGGAAGCAATATTTACTAATAACAAACACTTAACAAGTACAATATATATATATATATATATATATATATATATATATATATATATATATATATATATATATATAACAATTGCTTGTTTAATAATTTAAAACAACATAGGTTATTGAAATACAAGAATATTTATTAATTTATATCCAAAGCTTTTCGTTGGTAAACAGTACCAACATCATCAGGAATGAAAATCATATAACATTATAACATAAACGTGTATAGTGTAATTTTAGCTAGTATTCAAAATAATAATAATCTGTAGAAATATTAAGAAAGGAGTGACCAAGAATAGTTTACTAAAGTACAGACAAAGAGGGCTTAACCATTGTTCTATTTCGAGGGTAGCAATGAATGTGCTGTGGGAACCTATTGACAAAAGAAGGGTCCAAGTATGTTAAGATGTAAGTATTCCAAGTGACCAAAATTACCTGGGAAAAACACATTGTACCGTTTTGAAAACTATTTGCAAAAACTGTATTAGAACCACCGATAAAACTGAAATACGTTAAGGGGGATATTCTGCTGGTTCTTAAAAACTAAAATGATCTGGCAAAGGACTAAGTTTAGGAGGAACTTCAGATGAGTATAGACATATTTCAGGGGGGAGGGGTACAAAGTGGTAAGCAATGTTCAAAAAGGGGTGAATTTGTTTAGAAGAGTTAAGGAAATGATAAGATATTTATGTGTAAAAATTTATACGTAATCGAATTAGTTACATAGTAAAGAAATTAAGGAAGTAAGTTATTTATGTATAAAAGCGCAGTGAAGTTGATACAACTATCAGAGCTCCAGGAACGCAACAATAAGTACAATTTTTCTTACAAGATTTAACCAATATAGATTTATAAATTAGTAAATTCAGAACCAATTAAATTTAATTCTATTTATAAAACGTAATCTAGTTTTTTTTACCACTTTCTAATTTATAGAAGATCCTGTAGTAACGGCCCGAGTGAAAGAGAAATTTAACACTGTAATTATTAAACCTAAAGCTTCAAGAGTCCACCACCTTTCTACTAATTGTAGTATTAGTAAGCAATCAATCTTTGTCACTGCATCGTAATAATGTAATTTGGTATAATTTGTCGCTGGACTATATAACAATTAGATATCAGTGGAATAAATGTAAGGGATGGTAAATTTATATGATTGTTTATTATTTAGAAACCTTAAAGTGTGTCTATGGAAAAGTAAGGTAATTATAAAATATAACCTAAAGGTAACATTTAAATAAGTTAGGTTATAATATATATAAATAAATAAATAAATAAATATATATATATATATATATATATAAATATATATAAATATATATATATATATATATATATACATATATTTATGTAATATATTAAATACGGTGGTATGTTTTCTTGTAATATAGTTAATAAATTTAAAATATTTCAAAAACAAGAATACTTTTAATGAATATATTTATTCAAAGCTTTTCGCCGATAAAATAGTACCAGCATCTTCAGGAAAATAATTATCTAATAAAAAATTTTTACAAAATTAAATCATATGTGCTACAAAGGACCATATGTTTATAAGTATTGCTCTTTATGTAAATTTTTCTATAACATCAATGACTTTATAAATAGTTTGGTGCCTTGATCTCACTTGAATATGTTCATCAATTAATTTGTCTTTAACTTTATGCTTATCAATTTCCAATGTTTCAAATATATTCATTTTTATTCCTTTATTTAATTCTTTTATTAATTTCATATTTTCTATTTCCGGAAACTCGTGTCCATTATTAATACAATGCGTTGCTAAATTTGATTTGTATATGTTTGGTTTGATATAAGCGTTTAAATGTTCTTTGTATCTTTCTTTTAATTTCTTTTTTGTTTGTCCTACATATAATTTATCACAAGATTGACATTTTATATTATATACTCCATTTCTTTCGTGTATATTATTTTGATTTTTGTTATTGTTTATTAAATTTTTAATTTTATTATCAGTTTTATATGTAATTTTTAAATTTGTTTCTTTAAATAATCTTGTAATTTTATATATATATATATATATATATATATATATATATATATATATATATATATATATATATATAGAGAGAGAGAGAGAGAGAGAGAGAGAGAGAGAGAGAGAGAGGGGGGGGAAAGAGAAAGGTAGAAAAAGATATCTATATTCTGATAGAAGCATTTGCTTTAAAAGAAAAGAGTATAAACATATTTAGAATTAAATATTATCGTCAATGCATGTGAAGGCGTAATTAATGACTACATTCAAAATATTATATAATGTTCACACCTAATCTCTTTTAAATAGAAAAATATAAACATTGTTTATGCATCCGTTATTAAGTTATATTTTTTTAAATTCATTTATATAATTTAGTTTAAGCCTTCAGCTCCAATCACCATATTTACTATCAGATTTCTCGGGCTATTCACTTAATTAGATTTAAGTTGAAAATTTGTTAATAAAATGTGTTTTTGAAAAGTCATTCTTTGTTCGTTGTTACAAACACAGACGAACAATTGCTTTAGAACACTTTTTATAGCTGCAAATGACAGATACGACGCCACCGCTGGAAATCGGAACAGCTTTCAACACACAAACTTTGTACAAGGCAACAGTGACAAAGGTGCAAGATTTGACCGCATGTTTGTGACGTCAGCACAATCCAATGTCTGTGGCTATTACAAGGTGATTAAAGTTGAAGAAAATTGAATGTTGGGGTTGTATTTGACTTGGAATAATATAAAGTTTAGTAAGGGTTGTTTGTCGGAACACAAAGACCAGTGAGTAATTAGGGGAAGGGGAGCTCGTCAGTGCTTTGGGCTGTGTTTTTATAAAGCAAATGTTTAATAAATGTTACTTGGCGAACAAATTTTCTTATAATTAAATTGTTTCTTTAAACTTGGTTTTTAAATATTATTGGAATACCGACAATTTATTACCCTCCGGTGTGTGATGTAAAATATTGTGTACAAAAAAAGAAACAAATCACGTCTTTTGTTTTCCTCTGTCAACATTATATTAACCAGGCACCTAGTTTATTAGAGAGCTAAAGCTCTAATGTTGCTTTCTGAGCTTGCTTGTAGCTCAACTTCCAAGCAAAAGTGAGAGTATGTTCTTCGTTTTAAGTACAAACAAAATAGTAGTTTGCTTGAAAATGAAAAATATAAAATTTTCTTCAGTAAAAAAAAATATTCCAGTAAAACACGGGCCTTGTTTACTGATTACAACAATGTCAATAATAATCATCTTTAAGAGAAGATTTCTCAAAACATGAAGTTTGTAAAAATATGTATAAAGTTTGTTCCGAAGCGAAGTTTGAAAGTGATTGTGAACAATTTAAATGGAAATTCAAGAGGGAGCAACAAAAATAATCCAGTCCTTCCATCCTTTTTTGAAATATTATTTGTATCCAAAGCGTTAATGTCTGTTTTCTTTCAAATTAAAGAAAGTTATTTGGTTTTTACTAGACTAAGTTGTTTTCAAATACCAGATTTTATTTTACTCTTATAGCCTATACATAGACGCAGTTCTAAAGAGTACATTTTTATGGTTCCCTCCATTATTAGTTTATTATTAAAAACTATCATAGATTTTTCTAAACCACTGTTCATTTGTTAAATTATTTGCTATTACTATTTTGTTTGCTAATTTCTGTATTTATTTCTGGAAAATAATTTTTGATAATATATTTTATAAAAATGTAATAAATAACCAGCCATTATAAATGAAGAAAGAGTATGGATCAGAAATCTGTATATATTTATCTATATAGAACCAGAAATATAACATACTATTAAATCATTCAATAATTTGCAAACAAAAAATTCCATGAACAAATATTTTTAAATACAATACGTAATAATTAAACTACCATGCACAATGTGAATGGTACTTACAAAACTAAATGAAATGATTGGAAAAATATGTATGTATGTCAAATAAAATAATGTATAATATGATAGATGTAAATAACACATCGATGCATATACAGAATCAAGCAAATAAAGATTCAATTCATATACTTGAATTTAAATTTAATATCTCCTTTCTTCCAACGTAACAATGGAACGTATTAAACTTTATCTCGGAAACTCTGTCACTGAGAATAGATTTTCTAATTTGCAATTGTTGAATATAGACAATGAATTTAATAACGTAAGGTGCCAATACGTCACAACCAGGCTTTCAACTACTACATGAATTGAGTAACAATTTTTAAATAAAATTATTTCTTATTAGTTATCTAATATTTTGATGAATGGGAAACTAATTTCACATTGTTATACGTAATATTATTACATCTAAGTAATAGGATATACAAATATGATTGATTTTTTTTAGTTACTCATAAAAGTTCTCATTTTACCATTTGAGCTAGAGATTACAAGGAATACTGCAAGGAAATACACAATAAACACAAGAATCTAATACTAACTAAGAAACTAAAACTAATTATAAATGTCTTATTATATTAAGACGATTGTGATACGCCGAATAATGCCTTTGGTTGAACAAGGATTGTCTAGTCGAAAAACATAGACAACACAAAGAGAAAACAGAAGGTCGAATCAAACTAGGGCTCGTGCTTGGTTTTGGGTTTTACGGTGATCAGTAATTTTGATCATTGAAACTTATAAATGGCATGAATATAGATGTTATTGAGGTAATGAAATAACACACTCTGTCCCGAAATATAACAAAAAAACATGTCATTATGAGCATATGTTCGCCTATCTTAAATAGAAAAATCAGCTGCTAGGGAGCTGTCTAGTTGCACAATCCAATATAGGAAGAACGATAAGAAAGCATATACATAATGGACATAGGTATAGAGCAGAATGGTAAAGATACTCTGGTTTTGAGAGTAAGGGGAGCAGAGTAGATATGTTAACATCCAGAATTATTTGAACATTTTAAAAACCTTTTATAAGCTATAAAAATACTTAAATTTGTAACAAATTCCAAACATAATTCTAATTTTCATGACAAAAAAAACCAATACTATATTTTAAAATTGTTTCAATGAAAAACAAATAGAACCGTAGAGGTAATAATACAGTGTCCGTAAAGATTTTAAAGTATATGAATTATGAAATTTATTCTTAAAACAAAATGAAACTGCCTTTCCCCTGGTCTCCATATGCAATAACAGTCGTACTGTAGTACCTTATGCATTAGTTTTTAGTAAAATGTTTGTTGCTTACAGTGTTAGATATTTATTTTATAAGTCGTATATTTTATTAAATTTATCGATTATTTTCATAATATCTATGCTACAATCAAAGAACTTTAAATACACTAATATTTCCTTCATTTTATACCTTTTAAGGAGTTCAAGCAGGTACAACAAGGCTACAAACTTCTTGTACAACAGAAAAAATTTCACGAGGCAGATACACGTTCAATATCCCGAAATCCTAATCTAAAGTTTTGTCTAGAAACACACAGTAATGGCATATCAACTCCCCCAAGATTAGTCATCTGTGATTTAGATGCGTCATCTCACCACATTACTTAGCTAGCCGTTTATATATCGATCCTTGCACGCTGGACCGAACTTTCTTGGAAACTTTGACGGTTTAGAAATAGATCGCTCCTAAAACTACAAAGAAATTGACGTAATTACAAATTTTTTTTGTCATTTCATACTTAAAATTTAGTTTGATTTCTATGCACAATAGAAAATCACGTAATATAAACATGCTTTTCAAAATAACCATTTGATTTTTAGTTTCTAGTAGTTTTAAATGATAAATTTTCAATAGTATGAGAAGCTACTTATCAATGATAAATTTTCAATAGTATGAGAAGCTACTTATCAATATTTTTACAGCCTAAGCTAAATCTGTGTGTGCGTGTGCGTATGGGTGTCCGTGTGTTTGTATTTGTGTGTGTATGGTATGTGTGTGTGTGTGTGTGTGTGTGTGTGTGTGTGTGTGTGTGTGTGTGTGTGTGTGTGTGTGTGTGTGTGTGTGTGTGTGTGTGTGTGTGTGTGTGTGTGTGTGTGTGTGTGTGTGTGTGTGTGAATTCAAAAATGAGGGTAATGGTGTTCGAGGATTCAAAATAAAGCGTTATCGTATTTAAAATTTGAAAAACAGAATTGAAAGTTGTATCCCAATGGTTGCTTAGACAGCTCTTGATCATTAAAAATAATGTCAAGTATTAATTTCGTTTCAGAAGTTTTATGGGGCCTTTTTAATCTCCTCCAGTACCTACTGGTCACCTATTGCTGGATCAGCATACAATAGAGCATACTACAGGATTGATGATGCATTAGAATGCAGAAATATTCCGGATTACTGATGACAACAAAACTTGATATCAGCTCATTATGTAAGAGTTATAACCAATAACCCTGTAAACATGACGATTCTATAACAGTAGATGAAACCTGCGCTGATGTATAGGACCGAAATGAATATAACAAATAGCTTATAAGCTCATTTCAGGTGAATAATATTGATCTAAATTAACACAAGTAAGAAGACAGGGAAAGTTAAATAAGGGAATAATCCTTCTATTATGGATAAAAATTATTTAAAAAATTCATAGAAAGAAAAATAACAAAAAATATAACTAGTGAAGAATTTTAGAAATATATAATAGAGTTGTACAAACTAACCAATTTTGGAACTGAGGTCGGGACGCTATTTAAGGATTAGAAGAGTATGTTTGCTGGAATGGGTGTTACACAGAAAGGTGGTGTATAAGTCCCTAATGTTGCATAGGGGGCCAAGGTGGAGATGAGCTATTGGTGAGAGCTTTGATTTAGTGAAACAGAGGCCAGAAGATAAATAAAGGTATAGAGGATGATAAACTAGAACTGAACAAAGAGTTTAATATGAAAACGTATCCGACTAGGATGAGTGGGGATAGACGGAACATAAAAAAATAATAGAAAAATATAGCTCCTTAAGCAAGTGAACACTAAACGTGTATATATTTATAGACCACTCTTTTGTAAAACTGTAATAATATGTGAAACAGATTTAGCTATTATAGCTAAAGCTGTAAACAAATCATTAGGTAGCTTCTCATACTATTGCAAATTGATCATTAAAACTACTCCATTTAGAAACTAAAAACCAAATGGGTATTTTGAAAAACATGTTTATATTACGTGATTTTGTATTGTGCCAAGAAATCGAATTAAGTTTTAAAGTATAAAATGACAAAAAAAATTTAATTGTGTCAATTATTTTGTAGACTATTTGTTTCAGGTATATGCTAGCGTCCATTACAGTATTAGAAAAACAAGCAAATAACAAGATTTCCCACTTAGAAGTGACCTATTCCTACCCCGTCAAAATTTCCAAGAAAGTTTGTTTCAGTGTGCAAGAATCGATATATAAACTGCTAGCTAAGTAATGCGGTGAGATGACGCATCAAAATCACAGATGACTAACCTTGGGGGAGTTGATATGCTATTACTGTGTGTTTCCAGACAAAACTTTAGATTAGGATTTCGGGATATTGAACGTGTTTCTGCCTCGTGAAAATGCTTTCTGTTGTAGTTCGTAGCCTTGTTGTACCTGCTTGAAGTCGAAACTCCTTAAAAGGGATAAAATGAGGGAAATATTAGTGTTTTTAAAGTTCTTTGATTGTAGCATAGATATTATGAAAATAATCGATAAATTTATTAAAATATACGAGTTATAAAATAAATATTTAACACTATAAGCAACAAAAATTTTACTAAAAACTAATGCATAAGCTACTACAATACGGCTGTTATGGCATATGGAGACTAGAGGAAAGGCAGTTTCATTTTGTTTTAATAATGAATTCATTAGTTCTTATACTCTAAAGTCTTTTACGGACACTCTATTAAAAGCTCTACAGTTTAATTTGTTTTATATGGAAACAATTTTTAAAGTATATGATATTTTTTATGAAAGTTAGAAATATGTGTGGAATGTTTTACTAAATTGGCCAATTTTAGTATTTTGTAGCCTATAAAAGGTTAAAAATTATCTTCATATATTCCTGGACGGTAACATCTGTTTTCTCTCTCGTTCTCTCTCTCTCTCTATCACACACACACACACACACACACACACACACACACACACACACACACACACACACACACACACACACACACACACACACACACACACACACACACACACACACACACACACACACACACATGAGCTTATAAGCTATTTGTTATATTCATTTCGGTCCTATACATCAGCGCAGGTTTCATCTACTGTTATAGAATCGTCATGTTTACAGGGTTATTGGTTATAACTCTTACATAATGAGCTGATATCAAGTTTTGTTGTCATCAGTAATCCGGAATATTTCTGCATTCTAATGCATCATCAATCCTGTAGTATGCTCTGTTGTATGCTGATCCAGCAATAGGTGACCAGTAGGTACTGGAGGAGATTAAAAAGGCCCCATAAAACTTCTGAAACGAAATTAATACTTGACATTATTTTTAATGATCAAGAGCTGTCTAAGCAACAATTTGGGTACAACTTTCAATTCTGTTTTTTAAATTTTAAATACGATAACGCATGCTTATTTTGAATTCTCGAACACCATTACCCACACACACATACACACACACACACAGACACACACACACACACACACACACACACACACACACACACACACACACACACACACACACACACAGAACACAAACAACACTTATACACAAACACAAACATATAGGGGGCATGTATACGCAAATCACCCCCACGCGAGGCTGCGACCCGCACACACACACACACATACACACACTACGAGATCTAAGATTACGTAACATTAATACACATCTTATGTAACCAGTTTACTCAATACAAATTACCTTTAACGAAGTCATAAGCATATTAGGAAAAATTTTCATTATGAGTTTTCACTTTCATGTCGACGAACAGAAACACACTTTAAGCTTTCACCAACACCTCGTAGCCTTTTTCCCTTCATTTATTACAAGGCACAAAATTATATAGTGAATGAAGACGAAGAAAGAAAAATGTTTTTCACCGTATTTTAATGAAATATATTATTTAAATTCTCTTAAATTTTTTCCTTATATATTATACTTCAAAAATTAGCACAGAAAGATTTAATAAGATGCTATAAATAAAGTAACTTTATCAATGAACAGGCATAAAGGGCAGTTATTCTTTGCAAAAGAAAGTTGTCTTGTTATAAGTTTGTCAAACATTGATACGATATGAAGTATCTGCGGAACCAACGCTAATTATTTTTAAATTGAACACTTCAGGTTAAATGCTCCCACTTTCATTGCCATCTTCACAGTTGTGACAACTTAATGATAATTAAGTATCATATCACTGAAAACACTGACATCGACTATTGCGTGACATTTTTTTAAGCCTTTTAATCGGCCTAAATTATCGTCGTAAAAGGTAAGAACCAGCTGTAATCAGCGAATTGCAATAAATTATGTACACGCCATTTGAACTCGGGGCCTTGACAAATAATGTTGTACATCACAGAAGACCTTTGTAGACGTGTCCAAGCAACCGTGGAATTGCAAGGCAAGGTGCAAATGTAGAGGGTATCAGCCCTTGAGGCGAAAACAACCCCATTGTATTCATTTCGAAGGGTGAGACACGCTATGAGCTATTTATTAACAATAACCTCCCCTCTCTTAATGGCAACGCCTTCCGAAATGCCCATTGGCGTAAAAGTTCTTAATATTGTTACAACTCTGAAGATGAAAACTCAAACAATTATTTGTTGCCGGCTTGTTTCTCTTCTGTGTTTAATCTTATTGATTATCGCGGATTGAAAAGTTCCTTAAAATAAAGGACCCTCAGTGGTCATTCGTTTTGGAAGACTTCTTCTGTTGTAAAGTAAACGAAAGGAAATGTTTCTTTCCTGCTTAAACTAAGCTCTATTCCGAAAATGAAATACACAAAACTTTAGTAATTCAAACATTTTTTTTAGAATTTACGAACTGTAGAAATTATTCAAGTATAATATACAAAAATACTATTCCCTTTTAGTCTGTAGTTAAAGCTGTTTTTAAAGCATTTAATAGCTAACTTACGATATCTCATTTAATACAAAACGCATGATGTTTAACATATATCTTTTCTACAACTTATATACTTGAATGTGTTTATGAAACAATATTTATCTTCCTTGGATACCCTACTTTTGACTTTAATTTTCGTTGATACATATTGGAAAAGACGATCTCAAATGTATTTTATCCTTTTGACAATTAAAGACAATTAGCCGATAAAGTTAAAGATATTTTTATACATATATTAAATACGTGCTGTATTTTTGTTGGAGTAACAATATCTTAAGATTTTCAATAAAAACCATTTCCCCCATTTTCAAACACATCTAGCTGTGACTAATCATTGCACACACACACACACACACACACACACACACACACACACACACACACACACACACACACACACACACACACACACACACACACACACACACACACACACACACACACACACACACACACACACACACACACACACACACACACACACACACACACACACACACACACACACACACACACATATATATATATATGCATGTCAAATTAAATAAGCCAAATATGTTTTTCAATCGTGTTCTGATTAGGTTTCTCCAACTTCCAACTCGCAATCGTTCTCCATTAAGTTCGGCTAAGTCGTAGTTCCTGTAGGTTACATCTTCCTTCTTCTATAGATGGCTTTGTTAATTTTCTACAAATAATATTTAACTTCAAACTGTTTATCTCTTCCCGTACGCATTGAATGACTGCCGTGTTCTATACGTTTGTACAACTCGGCGTCTTATATTTGAATATGTATTAAATATGAATATTATTATGTAAGGCTATGTGATATGTAATAGTTTATTCCTCGGGAACTAGTCTATCTTCTAGGCTATTCATTTCTCAAACTAACCTATTTGATCAAATTTTAAACTGAAAATAAGTTTTATTATAATAAATCTACGGTTTGCTTAGGTTAATTTTATTTGAATGTTATTTTTTAATCTTTTTGAATTAATCTCCTTAAATGTTGATACTTTTGCAAATTTTTCTAATGTCTCTTTCTTGACTATTACCAATATTTGCAATGGTCAATTTGGCCGCTCCAAGTGACTAGGTAAAGAGAAAAAAAGATACCTTCAACATACTGTAATTAAAGTCGTATGTAGCTAGAATATTTTAGCCAGAAATTGAGGGATTAAGTTTTTAGACGCTAATGTTACCATGATTCCAATACTTTTTGCAAGTCTATATTAAAATAGTATTTATACCACAAATGAGACAGACACACACACACACACAACACGCGCGCGCGCGAGAGCGATACGTTTTAACTATTACTTGAAAATTATCTAAATTTTTAGTTTAAAAATTTTAAAATCTGACCGCCTATTCGCCTGATGGGCGCTACCCGTGTTGCTTATTGCAGAATATCTTTACTTTAAACTTCTACTCAGGTTATCGTAAATGGCCTGTAGAGAACCTTTCGAGGGAAAAAGTAGCCTAAAGAAGCGAATGTAGTAATAATATAAAGCACCAAAAGATGGACCGGTGTGATGTCAAAACTGAGGTCCAGAGATATTAACGCATAGAAAGGATATTCATTACTGAATAAACTAAACCAAGCTCTAGACATAACAATCGTTTTGACAAATAAGACAAATGTAAAGCGATTTGAATTCTAAACGTGAAACTAGTTCGATCTTCTACAATCCTTATACATAGAGTTCAGTATCATGAACTTATTCGGTCTACAGAAAATTGTAAAAAACTTGTAAAGAAAATTAATTCAATACAAATTAGCAAAATAATTTCAATACTTTATCTTCTTCCTTTTCTACATGTTCTATTTCCTTTAGGGAGGTTCTAAAAAAATAATCCCTATTTGTACTGAACTACAGCCGTACCACTCACTGAGATTCCACAATCCCAATTTTTTTCGTTCCTTTGATCTTCTTTGTTCGATGAGTTGTAGTAAAGTGTCCCCCCTTCAATATACTGTTTAGATATTCTAATTTTTTTCCTTTTTATAGTTGTTAATAATTTGCGTTAAAAATGTTTTTTCAATACCACTTCATTTGTTAATCTTTCTATCCATTATACCATCTAGATTGTTCTATAACACCATATCTATGAAGCTTCAATGGTTTTTATGATTCAACTCTGCCGGCAATACTTCTAAAAATTTAACAGCCTGAATCTCTTCTATTCTTTTAATGTATACAGCTACTTCATAAAATATTCAAACAAGAATTAAAGTTATTTTGTTTGAATTTGTAACAAACCGATCTTCGTGAGACAAGCGCTGTCATGGTAACAAAAATTGTTTTTGTGTTTTAATCTACTTTCAAACTTCTAAGATCCGAGTCTAAGCTGTCATAAGTAGCAAGTTTTCCCTGCTCCGAGAATAACAAAAGTTTTTTTGTTTGGTTTATCCGAAATACGTTATTGCCGCGAATACCCTATTATGAGGTGATGTATTTTAAAGAGCTGTTTACGTCACCGCTTAAGAGAATTTTGACGCATATTTGGGTATATCTCTGACTCTGTGTTTGTGTCAAGGTAAAGCGAACCAGCCATATTGGATTTTTACACTTTCCTACCATTATAATGTACTTTCTTAAATATTTTTTTTGAAAGGTAACTTGTAATAGCGCAGCGTATGAAAAATATCACGTGGAAATGAATCAGTAGGAAGTGACGTCATCACTTAGGAATTCTAACCTTTTCTATCCTCTACATGTTTATAGCATTAATAATAGTGCAAACATGGCACTAGGGTTAACGCTAACAGCTGCTAACGTTTAATATTATTTCGTCTTCAACTAGAGGATATATGGAGGCTATGTTTAACTGATTTTCACAGGCAATTTTCTATATATTCTCAACTATCTTACCATTTATTAAATTATTTGATCACCTATGATAAAAATCTATTGCTATTAATCATACTTTATTCTACTTCCTGTAATGCAAATATAATGTTAGTTTTATCAACCTTACTATAGTATTAATACTGTATGATATATTTTTATACCAGATTTTTAGGTTATGATACATTTTAAAAACCCAAATTTAATTAGACTCTTCAAATTATTTTTTTAATCAATATTATGACTTCAGGGTATTATTTGCAGACTATGCTCCTTTTTCTATTTTACGTTGGCAGCAACCTGAAAGATGTTATCTCCTAATGCATTAAGAGTAAAAATATTAACCTAATACAGTGATAATGACTTACGCTATATATTAGGCTCTATTTAGCATCTTTTAAAAGTAATATTTAAAAATATAACAAATTGTTTATGTATTGTCTTTTTATTTGCTATTTAATTCTCCGCATAATAATTTCAAGAAATATATTATTCCAGTCACTTGCATATTATTCCAGTAAGTAGCATATAAATACCATGTTAATTGTCTATAGCCTCTTAACTGCCACGCTTTTTTCTTCAATTACACTTCTGAATAATATTTTACATAATTCAACAAAGAGAATTGTTAGAAATTAAAGTTGAGTCGAGCAAATTGCAGGAAAAAAATTGTTGATATTAGAAATAGCTTATAGGCCTATTACAATAATCCTTTAAATTCGCTTATAGAATGAATGAAATTTCTCCTAAAAATTTAGTATATAGTACAAATTTCAATGTTTAGAGATTCAATTACTTTACAGTTTTATCCAATATTATTATAATTTTGGTTAAAATAGTTTTTCGAAAATATACAAACCGCCCATAAAACATCAAATAGGTTTTTAAGGTACATAAACTTAATAAATTTGTTGAACATTGTGGACTAATTTGTTAACTAAATAAATAAAACTCACTAACCACAATACAAAAATCTTTTTTACAATTATTGTAAACGTACAGTAATTGTAATAAAGATTTTTGTATTGTAGTTAGTGGCTTTTATTTATTTAGTTAACAACCATGAACTTGTAAAAAATCAATACTTAACAAAGTGTTTACCTTGTTCTTCAAATAAAAAAATTGAATTTCTGATTAGTTTGTGTGGAATTGTTAGGCCTATTGATATTGTATGTTTGTATAATGTAAATTGTAATTAAAGAAAATATGAAATTCCTACTGTATATCTTTGTGCTTAGTTTTGTGTAAGATGAACATAAATTCTAGAAAATAATAAAAAAATATTTGTTTCCAAAAGCGGTTATTACTTGTGAGACGGCTTACTAGTTGAAACTTGTGTAGACTGTGCTTGCAAATCGAAAAATACAATTGAGTTTATGATTTTGGTGAAAATTATTTAAGAAATAAACAGCTGAAATCGTCTGCTGAAAATAATATTTGATATTTCAGAAATAAAATACTAATATAATAAATTTCAAAATTTTATTGAATACACAAAATTTTTTTTTTGTGGACATAAATTCAAAAAAGTAGGATTGTGTGTTGAAAAGCCTCAGAAATTTATTTTATTAGAGGCCGGTTAAAATCTGTTTACAAGAATAGGTCTATGTAAAATTTCGGAGAAAAACGAGAACCGTAGGTCCTATGGTTAAAATTTAATTATTTTTCAAAATCAAAACTAAAATTATTATAAACTTTAGTTTTACAATGGGATACTTATTCAAATATCTCTTACTAAAGCTGCTACTGAAGTTAAATCATACGTTGCGTTGATATCGAATGTATATCTTTCCCTTGCTTTAGTAACCCATCTGGATGTACAATAAAACTAAACAACGCGTTAGTTTCGTTACATTAACTGCACTATCAATATCACAGAGGCAACGAATAGCGACGGTATTTTAACAATAAACCTGGAACAATGAAATTGAAATTCCAAGTGCTTTTTCAATCATTAAATTCTCAACTCCCCATATTCGCCGGTGTAACCTGCATTCTGACATTGTTTCTATTTAACGAACTCTCTCTGTCTTGTAAATTTTGTCTTTCTTTGAAAATTCTTAAAAAATACTTTTGATACGTATTACAGTTTCAAGTGGTTCAATATAGGCTATAGTTTCTTGTATTTCTTCAAATACGTAATAATTAATGTTTAATTTATAATAATAAAATACTATTGAATATTAAGTTTAAAAAGTTGAAACTTTAATTAACATTTGTACTGTTTGAATATTCTTTCTATATGATATCGATTAGTTAACGGCATATTAAAAAGAGGGTTTTGTTGAACATGCAACAGCTATCAAAGCATGGACGAAGTACTTTTACATACTACAAAACCTTCTTTTTTACCGTAAAGTTTTTCTTCTTACCTAATTTACCGTTAACAATCTCACTATTATATAAATGTACAAACTGTACACATTTTTGTTGAAGTTTTGACTTTTTAAAGTTTATAAACCTCAGCCTCCTATAAGGAACTTTTTGTTTTTTTTTTTGTTATTAGTAGTAAAACATTGTACTTTGAGTACCCAACTAATATATTTACATTCAAATAAAAAAATATTTAAGGCAATATATATATATATATATATATATATATATAATGTATATAATGTATATATATATATATATATATATATATATATATATATATATATATATATATATATATATATATATATATATATATTTGTAGATTATGCAACACTGTTTTCTTGTATACACTTATCACTTTCACTTATGTACTTAAACAAGAATTTTATGTACTTAAACAAGAATCTTACTTGGTATTTATGCAAGTACTTTCAAAGACTGGTTATTGTCTCCATCCTCGGGCCCGAGGATGGAGACAATAACCAGTCTTTGAAAGTTTTGAAAGTACTCGCATAAATACCAAGTAAGATTCTTGTTTAAGTACATAAGTGAAAATGATATATATATATATATATATATATATATATATATATATATATTCGTATGTATATGTATATATATAGTTATATATATATATATATATATATATATATATATATATATATACATATATTACTATTATATATTTAGATTCGTCCCTGTAAGCTCTAAATCAAGATATTCTTTACGAGTAAAATGTTAAGAAGAAACGTTCAGTATATTTGTAATGAAATATTTGTGACAATGACGTTCTGAAAACCTTAATAAACCATTTTCAGGTTATTTACAGTTAATTTCTGGCAAAGTTAGAAGTAAAATAAACTTTTATTTCATTTCAAAGAATCGTGTTACATGGAGTTAGATGAAAATTGTAATTTTGATTTCCTTTCTTTCATTCTTTCTACAACACCTTTCTATATACTCTCCCTCGCCTCTTTCCTTCTCCATCTCACTATTCCTTCCCTCATCTCAAGCTGTCAAAAGGTGGCACGTTTACAACACTATATAGGAACCAGGTTTACGTCAAGTGAGAGGAATAACCCATGCAAATCTTACTTCTATCTTAAACGACCTTTGATATCAACTTTTCATACAGTTTTTTTCCTACACGAGGATATATTGGTAGATAAGACCTTAGCAGGGAAAACTTGAGGTTAGGTCAAGTATCTTCATCTGAAGCATGTCTATTCTCAAGCTCTGGTGTGTTGTTTCCCTTAAAATACAAGCTACTCTCTATCTCTATCTTTCTCTCTGTCACCGATGTACACGGACTGCAAAGAAATAAGCTACGTCCAGCTTGTTTCATCTAAAACATTTTTTGAATTTTTAAAGACTAGAGAGCGAGTTCTACTTATAGAATATTTACAGCATTTACCGATGGTTTACAGATCAGAAAATGTACTAATTCTATACATTTTGTTTAAAGATAATGCTATAATGATGGATAATTTCAAAATAAGACCTGCGTATTTGTTATCTGAACAATTTCGACACGAAATAAACTATGAAACACTCTAAATGTCTCCGGATAAACCGGATATATAATATTTAATTTTGATTCTGTCAAAATCATCCAGTTATTTTATCAACAATTGCGTAGTAAAATTCAGTAATTTTAAAGGTAATTATGAAGAACATATAAGAGTCTATAATGTTTAGAATTTTTTGTCAAAATAGATTTATAAACTGTAGTAGAATTAAAAAACCGGCTCTTAATTATTAATTAAACGATTTCTATTAGTTTTATAAGAGGAAAAACTGAAGTTTAATGTATGCATTGAAATAAATATGGAGCTTGCTTTACCAACGGCAAAAGCACTTAATAAATTCATTTGACTGAACTTTTCAAACCCTGCAACTGATGCACTTGCCCCCGATACGATGTTGTGGTGTTTTAAAATAGCCCGGAGGGTGTTTCGCGATATCTGGAAACAGTCATTCTCTCAACTACCCTTAGTTGAATTACTCCCTGAAGGGTTTCAACCCCCTTGTCGCAAAATGCAGACACTATACATCAAGATATATTTAGGTTAGATTAGTACAAGCACCCGTTTAGGGCGGCAGTCTATTGTTGTAGCTGTGCAGGATAATGTCATGTAGTAAAATGCTTATAACACTTCCTATCAATAACAGTATTTTTTTTGTTTCAAAATTTAGCTTATCAAATTTTTTGTTCACAGGTAGATATAAAAGTGTAATCTTTTGCTTGATGTTTGGCAGTCAAAATTTTAATAAATTATATAAAATTCAATATACAATATTTCTTAAACCCCTTTCGTTAGCAAATTAAAAACCATTGTATGATTTGGGTGTTCAAATCCTTTGTAATATTTAGTTATTTTCTATAAGCCCTACTCATTGTTTATTTTCAAAAATAATCATTAAATATTAAAATTTCAAACAATATAGCTGAAGGTGTATAGAGCACTTATAATAATGTTACAACACAGAAATGACCACAACTCTGCTATGTTTTGTCTTGAAGTAGTGAATAATATTGAATAATATGATGGTAGAGGATAGATATTTCTTTAATACCAATATTACAGAATCATCGAAAAATTTGCTTGCGAAAGATTTTACAATAAATTTGAAGAAGAAAGTTTGGAATCTTGAAGAAAATGGAACTAAGGATCTCTAGGAAGGAGTCCTCGTTCCTTTACTTCAAGAGTACAAGATATCCCAAAATTGTAGGTAATTCAAAATCCAGCTTGAAAAACATTTTCCACGAATCTAACCGCAAACGAATCGGGTGATTAGAATCAGTTCCAAAACTGGGAACTATGTGCCGCCAACTGTAGTAAAAAAATGTATGCGCTTGAAAGCGTTACTGTAATTCCTGAACTCGCCATGTGTACTGGTCTCGAGCCTGGAAGCTTCCTACGGATCTTTTTCCCTTCTAATCTAACCTCCGGCCAGCTCGTCTTCTTTCTACTGCTTACTATGATGTAACACACTCTTTCTCCGCTGGAAAGTAATGGTTTATCCCTTGAATTTAAATTCTGGTCCGATACCTGTAACTCAAGGAATAAACCTCTCAGGAGAACCAACTCCTGAATTTGTAACAAAAACCAATTAGCCTCCTATAAGCCTTTTTAGTTATGGATTCTTCAAGAGATGCTTCTGACATAAAATCTATAACTAGATACCCAATGAAACTTACTTTATATAAAGTAAAATTTAAAAAACTATTTGGAAAATAACAATTTTTTATTTGTCGTTCATCTTATTATCTAATTACTTATTTCTTTTGATTTACAAGTATTATTATATTTAAAATATGGCCAAAACTCTGTTTGCAATAATCTTACTTACATATATACTTGATATATACAAATAGCAAATAACATTTTATATATTGCTTAAGCCTTGTCTAATTTCTTTATCCATTAATTTCTTTTTTGTACTAACAGCTAATTATTTAACTTAAGAACTCTTTGTTTTAGAACGAACATACCCCCATCCCCAACACTTATATCACATTTCATACCAATGGTTATTTATTTTCCATACTATTACCACAATAATATTTTTCGGTCATTCTCTATATATTTAGAATATACTATCTACTTTCAATTTATCCTAGGAAATAATTTACACTTTTTATTCCCATATTATGATACACTCCAAGCCTAATGGTTCACTACATATTACACATTAAACCAATGAGAATTTATATCATTTGTTAAGAAATAAAGCCATATTAAACATTTTGTATTCGATTAAATAACCTCTCTCCATTTCTTGCTAGAGTTTAAATGAAGGGTCAATTTTAAAAAATTAAATTTTAATTTAGTTAACCTAAGCGAGGTTTATTTCGCTTAGGCTATATCTTTTAATTGAATTTTTAAATTTTAATTAAAATAGATCGAAATAAAGTGTAATTTAAATAAATATTGTTGTTTATATAACCTTATACTGATGACTTCTTTATGTCTGGACCCTGTCGTGAAATGTCTTCCTCACATCCACTAGGCCTTGGTAACTATCTTATTGTTTTTGTTGGGCTAAATGGTCTGATTGGACGAAACGTTTTCAATTTAATTCACAGTGTTTTTAAATATGTTTTAATTGACAGCGTCTTCTCTAATTTCATTAATTACGGCGTTTTATACTTTCACATTTTTCACAGGTCGAGGAGATTTTGATTCGGATATTTAAGCATATAACTCAAACACCCTATCTTTGCCGTGTCACATCTTGCACTGTTATAAGTTTTTAACACATATTTTGAATAATCATTTCAGGAAATTAATACAAGTTGTTACATTGATGGCTAGATACGACTAATGACTCCTATCCACGCTTTCTCTTTCTGAAGCGTTATTGTCCATGGCTGAAACCCGTGCATTAATCAACCCATCAGAACCTTGATAACGTTAGGAGCGAGGTTAGTTAAATATAATCTCCAACCCACTCTGCCTGAATTTTTTAAAATTATTTTATTTTGAATTTTATTAGATCCTTTTACTTTATAAAATGTCCTGCTTTGAATTTCTAATATTATGAAAACAATTAATTATTTAGTTTTCTCCAAATTCATTTCCAAATTCACCTTGTATTCACATTTTTTCTTGATTGCAGTGCCATTTGTGCCCCTGTAGGAATATTTTATAAACAATTTGATTTTTTCGATTTTTTATTGTAAATATAGATTTATACTTTAATAGCCTGAATTTTAGGTAACTTAATGAATATTCTTAATGAAAAATGTTTTTTAACATTTTTAATATCATAAGTTAATTAATGTAGGTCTAGTCTACCCTACTTTCATTCACTTTGTTCTATTTTACATATCTTGTTTAATTTTAAAAAAATTTTACAAATCTAGGTACTTTGGCCTAAATGCCTGTTCTCTCCAATTACCAAGATTTTTGCAACGGTCGATTTGGCCGTTGCAAGATTCATACTTCACATTTAATCCTGCGCATTTCATTTATTCTTTCACGTTTCTGACCTACCTTGCACTTTAAGCAGAACACAATCGACGCCATTATTGTAACTTTAAATAGGTGATCCTAATAACAACCGAGAATTTCTCCATTTCCAGACCAGTAGAGATATTTATCTCCACCTACATCATATACATATAAGCTAAGTCGTATCCTACGGCACCTACATCATATACATTAAAGTTAAGTCGTATCCTACGGCAGATTGGTTTTAAAAACAAAATTTAATTCCGAAGTAAAAAGAAACAACTTTGTTAATGTTATTAGAATCAAGCTACCTATAATGAGAGATTTGGTACAACGCTCATTCACAAAGTTGAGAAGTCTTTACGACAGCTATACATACACTGTTTGTCTAGCGTCTCTAAGGCTTTGTAATCAGAGGAATTATGCACACCTGTTTATGATACTAGGCTCTACAACACATGTGTCTTATCCTAACATTGTCTATTTCCCTTGAGACTAAATTAGGCTACGTAACTTATACATATATACCTATAAACCTATTAGTCTTTAAACAAAATACCAATAATCTAAATAAGAGAAAAATACCCTATAATATTTCTTGGATGTTTTTGTGCACTCAATTCTCAATAAAGACAAGACAGAGAACCCCAAAGTACAAAGGGTACGCCAACAGAGAAAGCATTATGTTACAGGCGTAATGGAAGATTAAAACCAACACAAAGAACTAAAATGAAATAAAACTTTCTTCTAAACTTTTCAAACGGAAGAATAGTTTACAATAGCTCCCAGATATCTAGCAGTAATAAAAATATAAACTAAGTTTGTGTTAGTGTGTGTGCGCGCGCACACACACACACACACACACACGTGTGTGTGTGTGTGTGTGTGTGTGTGTGTGTGTGTGTGTGTGTGTGTGTGTGTGTGTGCGTGCGTGCGTGCGCGTGTGCGTGTGTGTGTGTGTGTGTGTGTGTGTGTGTGTGTGTGTGTGTGTGTGTGTGTGTGTGTGTGTGTGTGTGTGTGTGTGTGTGTGTGTGTGTGTGTGTGTGTGTGTGTGTGTGTGTGTGTGTGTGACGTACCAGATTAGCACCAATCAAGGTGAAGAAATGGGATAAGCGGATAGTCAATCGGAATACATTTTATCATAGAAATAATTAAGGAAAGAGTAGTTTTTTTTATTTTGACAACAAACAGATACGACTCTCTTATTCGTGTGATATTTATACTTACTAGTTTTTCGTGTCGTGGTAAAATGTATAAGAAACTTAAAATTTAATTAAATAATTCCCAAATCATGGCTTGACTTGTAAATAGTGCTTCTCTCAGTTATGTCCAATAAGGATATACGTACTAATGTTAGGAGAACATCCCCAAAGTATATCTGGACTAATCTAAATTGAGGATTATTACACCGCCCCGTTTGCTCCCCTGAGTATGTTGTCTAACATATTAATCCAAGGGGACAAATACCCTTTGTTGTAATTACTAAACAGTACGACCCCTCTGGGTCTTAGAAGTAGAAAATATAAAAGAAGTTAATTGTTTAGTTCCGCTGTCAAATTTAAATACTCAAATTTTTTAAGTTTTAAAATGGGAGAGCCTTCCTTAAGTATTCAAAACACCACAAACTTTATGTAATAACTACTACAAAATTTAAGTTTACGGCTGTTTCCAAATGTGAGTTTTAACCTTGAAATCTTTGTTTTACTACAAAAGTGAAACTCTATAGAAGGAATCACGCAACACGCAAACATAAAAAAACAAAAGTTTTCAAAATTGAAACACACATTAGGCAACAAATATTGACATATTAGGCAACAAATATTGACCAGTATCAATCATAAATTTTCAACTTGTTTTTGGAAATACTGAGATATACATTAGTAAATTACGCTTTTGAGAGATTACACCCTTCTGATGAAAGTATCTCTCACCTTCACAGAAAGAGCTGCACGTTTGTAATTGTTCCGCAAAAGATGATGCCCCTCGGGAGTTATAAATATGGGCTCAGGACGTTTTACTCCGTAATTTGTTAATGTAAACATGCACACTGCACTGCGCTATGGGCTTATAGCTCTTTAGGGGAATCCCAAAGTGGTATTGAAAATGAATAAATCAATCGACACATATTTTTAAAACTAGTGAATCCCTACAATATAATATTCATGTTTAGTATTATGTTGAAAGAATGTAATTGGAAGGTGTGCATTGATAAAATATTATTCTAGAGATTTCAGGCATTTCTTACTTTCATAGTAATATAAACCTTAATAAAGAATTTTAATAAAACTATTTTAATTAAAAAGTTTAGGTATTATAAATAATAATTTTAAACTAAATTGAACTTGGTTTATGTTTCATTTAAAATTATCACGTTTATAAAGAGATATCTTTCTATAGTCCAGACAGAGTAAGGGTGTACAACCCCGATTTATCTTCCCCTATAAATTTCCAATTATCGTAGGTTTATGTATCTAGCCAAAAGAAAATATTTGTATATACTTTACTTCTCGAAAAAAATAGTAAACATGAAACTTAACTTACATGGAACGCTTTACTTTTTACATGTTTACAACATTTAAACATGGCTAAAGTATCGCTTACTAAGAGTTTTATTAGACTCTAAATATTCCTGTTAGGGATTCTTTTGTTCTTCCGGATCGCTACGAATAAATCACGATCTTTTGTGTTGTGATAACAGATGACAGAAGCATAGACTTCAAAAGACTTAAATATATTTAAGGTATACTTTATGCAAGCTTATATGCTTTTGAATGTATTCGCATGTACTAGAATCTCAACTTAAAGAGGAAAACAAATGTATAGATATTTATTTCTTCCTCTTTGTAGTTTGTTCATTACATTACTTACTGTAAAATAAAAGGAAAACCTTTCTACTCGTGAGTTAATAGCAGGACTTACATATACATGAAGATGTCTGTTTCGGTATCTAGGCCGTGTCCAAACCAAACACAAGTCCAGAGGGCATATTTCGCTTTCAGAGGGATTAGAACCGAACTGTAGAGAACGGTCCACTATATTCAACTGGATATAAGTCGCTCTGTCACTAAAAGGGGGTAGAATACCACGAACATGTTTATAAAGCAACATTTTACCAACAAAGTACCAAAAATATATTTTTCGAGCGTTTCGAACACTAAGGTATTCCTAAAAGGAAATAAAGATGGACATAGTAAATAGGATTAGAAAAGTGATTTAGATTTTCCTTGGTGTGTAGCATAGAGGAAACCAAATCTTATGTATGCGTCGTTGCGTAGCACGATACTCTCAGAGATATCTACCTAGATCTCTCAGAGATATCGGATCTTTGGATGTGTCATCCAATGGACGGTCAGATCTATTTGATTAAAAAATTACCCCTGTCGGGTGATTTACAGGTAGGCGTGGATCCAATTGCCTAGATCAGGGGTTCCTAAACTTTTTGGGTCACGCCCCCTTCCTCTTGAGATAAAATCCTCCCTGCCCCCTCAATATTCTACTATAAATAAATGGTATCGGCGATTGAAAGATACCTAGAGGATAATCCTTCCTGGTTAGGTCATCGCCGTAGGGCTGCACCGGGAGGGAGTTTTACAGAATCAGACAATTTTTTTTAAATATATGGACTTATGGTGACTTAATACAAAAAATTTTAAAATTTTAGGATGAAAAAATATAGAGACAAAAATGTTGATTGGAGAACAAAAAGTGTTTGTGATGCTTTATATATGAAATACATACGGTTGCAGCTTAAAAACGAGATTCAATGAACACATCCAAGCAACAAAAAAGATCAGTTTACGTCAAGCACCAGATTGAAGAGAGTCAAGTTCTAGCAGAGATGGTTCTGGCTCAATAGAACTGGTAAATGCAATAAGAGTGAACAATTAGATATCTTGGAAATCTATAAATTTCTTCAAAATAATTGGAAACGTTTTAAATGAAGCAACTAACACACAAGCACAAATCTCGATTAAAAAACTATAATATCCCATAAGTATTCGTACAAGATTTATGTGTGCTGGTAAGTGTGGATCCAAGTAATTAGCCAAGAGGATGCTCCTTGCTGGTTAGACCATCGCTTTAAGTCGATAACAGTGTTGTAGCTTTATTGACGTAAATTTGATAGTCTTTATCAAACTAAAGCTACCCGCTTACGCACTAAGAAAAGGATTTAGAACTGGACAGGAGGAGATTTATTATTTAGGCCCATATGAGAAAATTAACGAAGTGGTATGGTAAAGTTTATGAATAAATATGATAAGATGTACCAGTAGATATGGTAACATCATATAAATATTGTACCATTCCATACCAATAGATATCGAATGATTCACGAATTGGATACCGCTACCCAGTTTCCTAATTTAAAGATTGACGAATAGATAGGGGTAGATTTAAAAGTAGGTTTGGGAATATTCAACAATGGAAACGGGAAAATTTACTAATGCTCCCATTTTTCCATTGAGGTTCTCCTGTTATGCCCCTATAGCTAACATCTCTTTTAAAGAATTCTGTAAGCTACATGATTTCTTCACCCTTCCACCATTTCTCTCGCAAGAGACGTGATTTTCCTTACCTTCGGTATATTCCCATTTCTTTCATTCACTGAAACAAATATTTTAAAACACAATTAGGAAACAAAATCAGTTTGTGATTACTTCCGAAAAAAGAAAAAAATATTTAAAAAAACTTAAATCGTTTTAATTTTGTTTATCTCGTGCCATACTTGTGTTTTCATTTTCATTTAACAAACCAATATATTTAGGCTGAATCCATACGATAAGAGACTACGTAATAGAATAAAGAAGCAGCTAATTAACGTTTGAATAATATAGCCCTTTTACTATATACATACATCTAAACTAACTCGGCATCAAAGATTTGTACCTTATATTAAACACAGTAATGGAACCAACAACGTGGCTTTGTAGCCGTGCTTACGGTTGATTGCCATTCCTTGTCTCTTTACCTCCCCTTCCCTAACACGTAAATTAATAACTGGCTTTTATTGCATTCAGTGATGTAACCGCTGTATTTGCAACGCTAATATTCGTATAGATTTTAATCATTTAGACAATTCGATCCCTAATTTAACTTTAAGAGAAATTACGAATTAAGTTCTCACAATACATATCTTGAAAATTATCTGAAACAGAAAATATCGTCTAAATATAATCTATTGATCATCAATTTTATTAAAATACGATATAAGTTTAGAAAAATTAATTGAATAATAACAAAAACAAATTTTAATTATTCTTAATTGATATGAATTAAATACAGAAAATATTTGTTTGCAAGATTTAAATAGAATAATCATATTTTGTATTTTATTGGTCAAAAATAAAGTTTGTTTCAGAAAGTCTGTACATTTGAGGAGAATGTTTTAAGCGACATAGTATTCCATACACATTCATTTTTATGGAAAACTTTCAGTACAGCACAAACGACTGTACGTAAATCGGAATTCTTAAGAGAAAACTTTTCCATTTGAAGTTGTACGAAAAGCAACGTAAAAAAAGTAAATAACTTAAAGACATTACAGTTATTGAGTCAGACACAATGACGACACAATGCCAGATTGTAGAGCATATATAGAGCTTTTTTTTTTAAAAGAAGCTTTTTCTGGACAAATCAGCGTTTGATGGGAAATCGAGGACAAACCAGGATATCTTAAAATGTATGAGTAGGAGATAATTTGTAAAGAGGCTAGGAATAAGTGCAAGGTTCTTCACTAAGATTTCTTGGAGAGCCAAATAGTTTGGATGAAGTTTTCCTCAGGGCCGCAAGAACAAGTGGCATTAAATAACTTACAAACAGTAGGATTATAACATAGGTTTGTTACGTCACTAACATAAAACAAACTGTTTTATATATAAAAAAATAGGAAAATGTATTTTACTTAGCTCAAGGAATAAATGCATTTGGTAATATTTTGACGCCATTGGGCTAAATCTTTCATCTTAATATGGCATCTATGTTTCAGGCTGAGGACAAATACTCAAAAAGTTTTCAAGGTTTTCGTTCCTTAACCTAGTTTTATCTCGTGTTTTATGAACTTTAGAACCGAATGTAGATTCACAGACATTTGTAGATACAAGAACACAAAATATTTTCTGAGCATATTCAGGTAAGTTGAGGAATTTGCCCTTTCCAACTGCTTTCTAAAACTCATAATGAGCTTTGTCCTCTTTTTTATTAAAAGAAATAATTGTCACCGAATTGCTGTTTTAATTTTTAACAGTCTGAGGACCGCGTAATAAGGATGCTTGGATTAGAAGGTTGGAAGAACAATAGAGAGCGGGGGATGGTGAACTGAGAAGGAGTAAAGTTACGACAGGTGAATGGTTGAAAAATTTGGATCAATGAATGAGGATATCGGTGGAGCAGATGGAAATTACAGAATGGTCATTGTTGACTCGTTTTGAAACAGAAACTATTTGAAAATAATTACCAAAAATAGATATTAAAAAATTCACTCAAACTTCAACTAGTTACTAGTTTATAACGCAAACTAGTTTCAGTGATTATGTATAGTGGAAGGTTATCACTGTTAAAATCGATAACGTCACTAAATCTACTCTGGATAGTATACTAGTGATAATTTTAAATTTGAGTATATATATTAAGTATTTAGCTTTCCGGTAACATGCTTTACGGACTGTAGTACTTCTGTGCTGTTCGAATATATGCATCACGGCTATACAATACAAATACAGTGAAACCTGTTTAAGCCGGAATCCATTGGGACCGGCATTTTTTCCGTCTAAGACAGGTTTCTGGCTTATACAGTAGTAGTTTACTGTATGATGGCAATACCATCACGAAACGTTTGCCGAGAATATTTTTAGCGTTGGGGTGAGGGTAGGCCGTGGGGATTCTTAGCTATAAGACTATTATTTCTACTGATCAGCTGTATGGCGCTGTACCAACACCACATTGATAACGGACAATTAATTGTCATCGTGTCTACATTTGTTTTAATACAGTATTTAATTTAATTATTTATTTCCGATTAAGTACTGGCAGTTTATTTACTACAAAGAAAACACTTCAACATATAAAGCAAGTGTATTTAAATCACAAGAAAACTAACACATTTTAACGTCTAAATAAACGTCATTCAACAGTAATATAGGTTATCTTGATTGCCTAACGACAGCCCGTAGCCTATGCCCTGTGACGTCACAACTCACAAACCTTGTTTTCTAGGTGGTGTTGGCTATGCCACTACAGAAAATGTTAAAACCTACATTACATAATAAAAATCTTACCTTTTAATGCAGCAACCTTTTGTCCTTCTCCACAAAACATTTTTAATAGAAAACTATAAAACTAAACACTTATACAATTGTCAACAAAATTTATGAATTAATGATGCAATTTATTAAAAACTATATTTTTCCTCGTACTGTACTTAGGCTAAATACTGTACATAGTAGCTGAAAAAATCTAGCATTGACTTTTGTTATAAAAGGTTAGTTTTACTTGCTTGTGTTTCAGTTATTGTTTTTAGTTGTAACAAATGGTGACGCATTTCCAGGCTGTTAATACGTACCGCGAAATCTTCTAACTCACAAATTTTCATTAAAGCCTTGCCAAATGTTTTTATTTTGTTTTCTACGAATGGTCCGTCTTCAATTTCTTCTTTTTCTTCTATATGCGCATGTTTTTTGCCTTTTAGAATGAAGCGGTCTCTCGCCTTTCAATATGTCAATCAATATGTCTGGTCATGAATGTTTGTAAACCATTCATTGCGTTATCTTGAAGGAAACGAGTGCTGACACATAGCCTATCGTAAATTAGGGATGTTTGTATACCATTGCGTTATCTTGTGCATATCAGCAATCCTTAACGTTGTTACAGAGTTCTCAGAAATAAATACGATCCGTTACAATTAAGCAGACCTATCTGTGAATTTTGTTATGGTAAAAAAATATATTATAAACTGTATTTTATCTAAACGAAAGTCATTGTAACTTTATATTTTACAGCATGTATATGATCAGATTTTCCGGCTTATGCAGAACTAAGACGTAGTAAATACGTATCACTCATCCTTTTGCTTATTCCGCTTCCGCGTTTGACAGTTTCCGGCCTATGAAGGTTATTAACCAGGTAAATTAAATAGGCGACAGTCGGGATTAAAGTTTTCCGCGATAGACGGGATTCCGCCTAACACAGGGCCCGTCTAAGACAGGTTTCACTGTATTTACTTGATTTGAAGCACTAGATATGTGTACGTGACTGTAAGCTTTAGAAATATGTTTGTGACGGGAAACATTAGTATTACGTCACTGGAAACATTAGAAGTATCTATGTGGATAGCAGCATTAGAAATACGTATATTACAGGAACAATTAGTAGTACCAGAAACATTAGAAATATGTACGTGACTTAAGCACTAGAAAAATGTACAAGCACAATTGACAAATAATATTAAAAAGGTTCTGTTTAAAAAGAACCTCTGAAGAACTAAAAATATTTTTCAACTGATTAAATAGAAAAAAGGGTTTAAACAATTTTTAAGAAAAATCTTCGCTCACTTATGTTTTAAAAGAAAACGTGAAAACGGATTTTTCGTAAAATTTTGAAAGGATTTTAAGGTTTTTCTTCATGTAAGAAGTTGGCCCGTGAAATTGTTTTGTAGACGTGTCTCCTCATGTCTCTTTCAGACTGGCCGTAGGTAGCTGTCATTAAAGTTAAATAGTCGTTTCTGAAGAAGTTCTCAGATTACGAATGGGCCTACTTCTTAACAGGGCAATTTTTGCACCAGTTTTGTTGTCACTTTCTTTAAATTAAAGGCCTTGCTATAAAAACTTGCAAAGCAATTGGTTTAAAAACATGTGTGCCTGTCTTTCATTATATTGCAATGAATTATAAACATTTTTCTAAATAGTTGATTTCCTACGTACATCTATGCTTTTTTCATAACTCATGTTGTCGCCCACATATTTAAAATACTGGATTTGAACCATAATTAAATTTTACGTGTCTAACATTTTGTATTTAATGTAATACTTTGACAAATCAACTATCAATGCAGGGCGAATAATTTAAACACTACTTACTAATATGTTATTATCGACATTTCGTTCCCTTATAAGCAAGCCTTGTTAAGATTTTAAATAATGAAAAGCATACAACAAACGTTTTGCCCTTGAAAAATCAAATGTAAAACTTGGTATAAAGTATAAATATTGTAATATTTTTGGTTAGTGTTATATAGCTGTAAAAACACTTTTGAGAAATGCCGATGCTGAAGAAGTTTGTTTTGATTAAATAATTACCTTATAATAAGTGAATATTTATTATGTAATAGTATATTGTGTATCTTATTATATTTTCATTTAAAAAAATTATATATTAGGTGGTCTTAAGGTATTTCATCTGCTTGTTACACACCGTCAAATAGCTACAAATTCAATAGCTACCATCATCGGGATGGTGTGCATACTTACAATATATATATATGCATTTTAAAATATTAGCCTTGTCCCTTGGTCTTTAATTTATAAGGTTCTTGGGGCGATGTCAGATCGATCAGAAGAAATTCTCGCAGTTACCAGCTAAACAGCCTTTCCTTGCCTGGTACCTTTATGACACTTTCTCTACGACACTCCTTATGCGACTGTACTTAGTATGATCTTTATTTTTAAAAGGTCAGAGAAAATCAAGTTTTTGGGAACTAGCTGTTTATAAACGGGGACTACTGCGGTCTGCTCTCGCGCTGCGACGATTGAAACTAATAGCTTTTCATTTAATTTTATCGGCTTTTTTCGGCAATAGAAACTAAACGTTACATGTTAAATCGGTGCTATGTTATACATTGCTTTATTGCAATTTTAAAGGTAAAATGATTTGATTTCCAAACGAAATGTGTTATTTAAATTTCTCCCTCATTCAAATAAATTTCCAATAAAACGTAAAATATTTTACCATTACTCTGAACATTAAATTTAAATATATGTTGAAGACGGTATTCATTTAAGAAATGAGACTCTAAGAATAAGTACTTCTTAGTAATAAATATTAAGTTTTGTAAGAGCTAACAAGGTTTTAAAAGCAAATTTTATAATTTCCACTTTCAGAAACTACAATCCAACAAAGAAATATTGAGTCTATGAAACTTAAAAAATAGAAGTTTCATAAAAACGTAATCTTCTGTCAAGGCAATATTCTCTTGATTTTTAGCTATAGCTAACCCACTTAGGAACTTCACGTAAGCTTTATTCTAGAATAAGTGGCCAACCCCAAAACACGCTACACTCAATGGAGTATTTTACCTTTTATAATATTATATACAATGAGGTATACAAGAACATTTTTTATACACTTATTGATAAACATTTTTCAAATAGTTGTCAACTGGTTTTACATTTATATGAAAACTATCTAGATGTTACAATATTTGAAATATCTTATGGGATCAAAGTATTACAAATTATGAAATTTGTTACACAACTGATAAAGTTGAAGTTTCTTAAGAAGAAAAGGACAATAATAATCCTTCCGAAACCTCTAAAACTTTATGTGCTCAAGCTACCCTAGAAATCTTTAGAACGTAGTGAAACAAATATTCAGATAAAAAACACTGTAATGTATAATAAAATGAGTAAATTTGTAAATTGTTATTTTTCCAACAAAATGTAGTACGTGTATTAAAAGTAATAATATTCTACATATGATTATCTAGGCTTTATATATTTTATCCGCACAAATGAAGTAAATAAGTTTGCATTTAAGATTTAAAAATTATATATTCTTTCCCCGTGATATCCAGTCCTATTAAAGATGTTTTATATTTCATTGTTTTTCTTCACAGCTGTTAAGTTTAGTGGACATAACCCCAGCTATTAAGTTCAGCGGACATAACCCCAGCTGTTAAGTTCAGCGGACATAACCCTAGCTGTTAAGTTCAGTGGACATAACCCCAGCTGTTAAATTCAGCGGACATAACCCTAGCTGTTAAGTTCAGCGGACATAACCCTAGCTGTTAAGTTCAGCGGACATAACCCCAGCTGTTAAGTTCAGCGGTAACGTTTTCGTAATTTAAACCTAGCCATACTCTTTACATGCATAAAACTCATCCCAAAAAATTGGTGTTTAAAATGGTTTTTCAATATGGTTGTTTATATTACTTTAAAATCATTGGATATATTCGAGAATCACAGTCTGTAAGAATGAGCACTTAGTGTAACATTGAGGGTTTTAAATGTAATGCTGGTCGAATAACTTCATACGGAATACCGTATAACAGTTCTCCTCTGTCTCTTCTAAACCAGCTTAATGGTTTAGCAGAGTCAAACTAAGTAAAAAAACTGAATAATCAAAAAACCAAGTTCTTTTAAGGCTGCATCTCTGAAACAAATTGTTTTATCAAGGGATAGAAGTTATCTAACGGTAACAAACATTATAACGAAGGATAAGTAAAGTAAACGCTGGGACAAACGTTAGGTAGGGGCAACAAAAAGTATGGCTCTTGCAAAATTAAACCCGTTCTCTAATGGGCTCAAAAAGGGTGGATTATACCCTCCAATTTAATATGAGTTATATGGTTAGTGTCTTAAATATGGGCTAGTAAATGCATGTATGGTATTTATTGAGCGTGATGGAACGAGAAACTTATCTCGGTTGTTCGTATACATTTAAGAGTTGAAGATCTACGATTTAGAATATTCAAAATCATAATATCCATATATGTTGTATTTCTTAAATCTCCTGAAAGATATTTCCATACAAATTACTCATGCTATTTAATGTGTAAGTACAGCTAATCGTTAAAAAAGTTTGAACAATGAGTAAGTTATTTCAATAATACTCCCTATATTTTTGAAAACATAAGTAATATATTTTAAAAGGTTTCATAACAGTATTTGGATATTTAAAACATGTCAGACAAATACATAATACTTTTGAAAACTGGTACAGCAACTTTGGATTTCAGTAGTTCATGAATTAACACCAATTTATGAATGAATAAATCCCTACCATTCAGTTTAAAACAAATTACAATACAAAATAATTTTAAAAAACAAATACTTCAAAGAAGTATAAAATTATATAAAAACAAAAGCGTGGTGCATTAAAACTTGAAACCGTCAGTTGCTGACGCTTTGTTAAACTCTGAAAGTTTGCTTCGCTCTTGTATCGTTAACAATAATTCTATACAGAAACAAATGGATGTTTCCATAATTTACGGAGTGATGGAGTTGTGGAGATTGAAAATTTAATTTAATTTGTCATCAAAGGCGTAGAAGAGTAGTAGTAATTCTATAGGCTTAACGGTAATTTTATGTTCTTTAAACAAGTTGATTTTATGTCCCCATCTCTCTTTATCTTTTTCTCTTTTTCACTCATTTATGTACTATGAATTACATATCTGTTTGTGAATATATATGTATGAGAGCGTGTGTGCGCTCGCGGTTGTGTATATCTGTGTGTGTGTGTGTGTGTATGCACGCACACTCCTGTGTGCGTGTCCGGGAGTATGAGTGTGTGTGTGTGTGTGTGTGTGTATGCGCGCGAGCGCTTGCGCACATAAGAAAGAGTGTGTCGTCATACTGTTAACAAAATATTTAATAAACTGAAATCCAACTTTAAATTCAGGACGGTTATCGGAGTATAATAAACTGACCCTGAGCTATTCCCTGTAATGTAAACAGAACGCCTGGGAATGATTCCTACAGGGAAATCATCGGGAACCCTTGCAAATAATCCCGTTTATCCCTGATAATCAGTTGCGACATTTCGTCTCAAATTAAACCGATTATGTATGGCATACGAACGAAACAATGAGACGATATCTGACTGAACAGAGGCCACGTGATCGAAGAAAAAGTAAAGTGGCATACCTTGTTAAGTGACAAGTTACACAGCGGCTCATCAAATCTAGACTATTCTCCTACTTGATTTCATTTGAACTATAACCAAACAGAATTTTTTTTAAAGTAAGTTTCTATTTATAAGTAACTTTTAATATTTTAATAACAATTTTATATGTATAAAACTTTAAAATGTTCTCCTCAATGATTCTTTATTCAAATAATAACCAGGAAAACAAACTACCACTTTACAGCCTTTTTTTACATGCATAACACAGGATTGGAGTTTTCTAATACTGGGTAATGTAACACGACCACAACGAAAGGGTTTTTAGAGTTTAAAAAGAGTTATAAAGTGTATTTTATAAGCTAGAAGAATGATTTGTAATTGGCCAGTTGTAAAACTAATTAAATAAATTTCAAACTTTATTTTAAAAATTCAAATAATATAGCTTGAAGACAGTTATCTGATAAAACAAGTTGATAGTAAATTTACAGCTGTTAACAATTGTGCGTTTGGAACCTATTGGGTATTTTAATGTGCTTCGTTTATCAATGTAGCTGCATATTTGATAAATGAAACTTAGGAAGAACGTTTAAAGGTACTTCCGTGGGGAAAATCGATATAACAAAGGGTGAGGTTTCTAATGCACTTTCAGAATTGTCTCAGACTTGATATCTTTTTAAAGATTGTAGTTTGTAACAATTATAATTTATAATATGACCTTGTTACTTCTTGAAAGTATTTAACCTCATTTCCCAATTTAATACTCTAAATTTAAGTAAACGTAATGTATATTGAGCACTCCTAATAATTGTAGTGTATGTAAATAGAAATAATTTTAATTTGTTAATATTGTCACATTATGCCTAATTTTATGTCTTTGAGTAACATAATGGCATTTAATTTTAAGAATATTTCCCTGGGTTATAAATTAGCTCCAACCCCTCCCGGAATGTAACCCTTCCCCAGATAACACCACCAGGTTCCAACTCCCCGTAAGACAACGTAGATTGCTACTGAGTGGTATCACTATCTATGGTGTTACGATCAGGAAGAGAGCGGACCTTCCTTGGGAACACTACCATCCATACATGCATAAGTGGTTCTCGTCTACTTTTGACATTAATAATATTGCTTCATTTTCACCGTGATTCACGTCTTTAACCCATATCTTACACATGGTTGGGTATCTTATGATACATTTAACTTTTAAACCATACCACGAAACTCCTAAACTGCCCCTGCAATACTAAATACTGGATTAAATATGACCAATCAGTAACTTTAATACTTTTAGTTTCCTGAACGTGTTTCTTTTTCATATTCCTCCAATTTTTTGTTTTATTTTTCTCTCTTTTCCGTTTCAGGATACCACTAAAATCGCGACTCCTGCCCCACAGAAAGTTCTTTGCTGGTAATACATATTCCACGAGGCCTGCAAGTTCACATCTACTGTGTAACATTATTTTAGGCAAACATGTTACATATTAAAGAAGCTTCAGAAAACAAAACGAGATATTAATATTAGTTTAAAAATATAAAATAAAATAAAAAAATGTAAATTATACTGGTCGAGATATGAAATCCACTAGCCTGTTATATAAAGATGCGCGGGAGCGTTGCGCGTAAGGTCAGGACTCGCTTTGTAGGCTTTAAACATTCCTCTTTGGTTGGTGGTCGTAGAACCATGCACACGTCGCAAGATGGCGCGTAGCAAAAATGGATTTTTTTTTGTTTTAATAGTTTCAAGTATGTAAAAGTATAATTTATTATATTATTTCATTTCAAGAAATGTTGCTACACTAATATTCAACACCGGGCGAGGTTGTCAATCAACTCAAATCCAAAATGCTGAATGGCGAGATCTGATCCAGGAGCCATGTTATACATCACATATTCCAGTTCAGATAAGGACTAATTTTAACATAACGTGATGTGAATTTAAAATTTAACTTTCAAATTTAACTGGTCGCGGCGAAATAGTACAAGGTTTTATATTTTTAAAATGCGGGAAGTGATAATTAATTTGTATGATGCAATATCCATATTTTTAACTGTTGGATAAAATTAAATTGAAATGTATTTTATTTTAAATAAAAGCAATCTCTTTGTGGATATCATATGCCAATGCCATACATTATAAAATGATACAATGTTTGCTTAAATTCATGACATTGTTAAAAAAATGTAAAGCCAGATATAAAAATTAGTGTAAACGTTTCAAATGTGTTTTCTTTTCTTTGTATTTTTGTGAAATTCTGTGTATTAAAACTGAATTTATTTAAATTTTAAATTTGTTGGTAAAATTATTTATTGAATCCACCATTTTGAAACTAAATTTAATTCTTGACAATGCAGGTCAATTAACTAATTATGTAACAAATAACTGCAATATTTAACATCTAAATTCGTTAAGAATTTTTTATCTAAAATATTTACGTTACAACTGACTGAAAAAAGGTATATTTGTTATATCTGCAAAAAATACAAACACTACAGTATTGTGAAGCATATTAATAACCAACTAACCGTCTCACTTACTTTCTTCAAGAACAATTCTTCACGGATTTTTGCTTTGGGTTTTAACAAACAGATATTTATTGAGAAATGATGCTTAATTATTCATGAGCATCATACCACCCACATACAGCTGAATAACAAAATACTCATCCTAATATATCAATTTTAAAAAATGCTTCATATTTTCATTTAAAATCTCAAAAATAAAAAAAATTAGTGTTGCATACAAAAACCAGTCATACAAACTATTGTTTTTATAAAATAATTGATTACTTTTATTATGTAAGTATTTGTATCTGTTGTAATGCAAACAATCAAATCATAACTTCAAAAAACCTACAGTTTGTAACATTGCATAGTTTCTATGTATCTAAACTACAGCATGATCCATATATATTATTTCGTAAGCCGAATTTTGAGAGAAAAATTGTGGGACCTTGGAAGGTCGTTCAGAGCTAGATCAAATTTAAGATATCGACACGAAGGAGCGAGGAAAAACATAAGTTTTTCTCTATTTACAATATTTATAGTATGTTAAGGAACCTAAAGTTACCAAAAATCTCCATAAGAAATTCATTGGAATGAAAAACAGCTGAGTATGATTTTCAAATATTTCGGCTGAGAAACAGCTGTACAAATATTATGTTAAAAACAGCTGAGTATAATTTTCAAACATTTCGGCTGAGAAACAGCTGTACAAACATTATGTTAAAAACAGCTGTGTATAATTTTCAAAAATTTCTGCTGAGAAACAGCTGTACAAATATTATATTAAAAACAGCTGAGTGCAAATATTTTAACAGTATTAAAGGCTAATTAGGAATATGAACTTGGGATCAGGTTAAGATGATGGAGTACGTCTTATCGTACTAGATATGTTTGACAAGTGTAATAAATTAGAAATAATTTCCTTTAGGACAATTGACAAAACTGCTTTTACCGGTTTTTACACATGCTCAACTTTATGTTGCACTAAGTCGAGTAAAATCTCAAGACGGACTAAACATTTGTATTGGTAATACAAATGAATAAAAAATCAAATTGAAAACGCCTTCACAAAAAAATATAGTTTATGAGGCAGTTTTTTATGAAAAATTTGAATTATATTGAAATTATTTGTATTAAAAAAAATTATCATACAAAAGTTTTAAAAATGTTTTAATATGAATAGGGGCATTTGCCCCTACAAGCCCCTAGTTTTACTATGAATATTAAACAGTTACATTTACCTACGACATTATACTGACAACACGAAAAATAGTATTTGAGATACAAAATTGTATAAGACTCGAATAAATTGAAGTTGAATATTAGCTAATAAATTAAGCCAAATTTTATATCTTAAGTCAATATTATATATGGAACGATGTTCCATGTTTTAAAACTCACGGTAATTCACATACGAAATAAAGTTTCAGTCCACTATGCCTATTATATTTCAACTAGTAATGGAATGAAGAATTAAAAATGTAACAGCTGCGGGGGGTCCTTAGAAGCATTCTTGTAAAGAGTTTATTTATTCAACATTGTTGGTTTCCACAAACAGTATTGTTTAAACCAATATAGAACCCCACGTTTAAAAGCTCCATGATGAGACTTCTGAAACGACAATAATGATCAAACACATAGTAGGCCTCATTGTTAAGAAGGCTAGGTAAGTAAGTGTTCCAGATCAACTAAATGTGGTTATAGTTTTGAAGGATAGCTAGATAAATGTTCCAGATTAAATAACTGTGGTTTCAGTTTAGAAGGATAGCTATGTAAATGTTCCAGATTAACTAACTCTGGTTTCAGTTTAGAAGGATATCTATGTAAATGTTCCAGATTAACTAACTCTGGTTTCCGCTTAGTAGGATAGCTATGTAAATGTTCCTGATTAACTAACTCTGGTTTCAGTTTAGAAGGATAGCTATGTATATGTTCCAGATTAACTAACTCTGGTTTCAGTTTAGAAGGATAGCTATGTAAATGTTCCTGATTAACTAACTCAGTTTTCAGCTTAGTAGGATAGCTATGTAAATGTTCCAGATTAACTAACTCTGGTTTCAGTTTAGTAGGATAGCTATATAAATGTTCCTGATTAACTAACACTGGTTTCAGCTTAGTAGGATAGCTATGTAAATGTTCCAGATTAACTAACTCTGGTTTCAGTTTAGTAGGATAGCTATATAAATGTTCCTGATTAACTAACTCAGTTTTCAGCTTAGTAGGATAGCTATGTAAATGTTCCAGATTAACTAACTCTGGTTTCAGTTTAGTAGGATAGCTATATAAATGTTCCAGATTAAATAACTCTGGTTTCAGGTTAGTACGATAGCTATATAAATGTTCCTGATTAACTAACTGTGGCTATGTTTTCAAAAGTTTGCTAAGTAAAAGATATTGGTTTAAATAAAAGATAGTTAAATAAGCCTGATATGTCTCACTTCCCGTGAAATCGCGAGACAACCGTTTTATTTAGAGATCAATAGCTCAGGCATATAAATAATGTGAAATAAAATAGAATGCAAACGAGTCGTCTGACGTGGTCAAATGCGGTTAACTAAAAAATAGCCGAGGCTTCGGTAGAAGAAATTAAATAAAAGGAAATCATATTGCTTGAGCTACAAGCAATATGGACGTATTGAGAAGAAATTCTAGTAAATTAAATTTAAAACAGATTATCAAACAATAGAGATCAAAGTACTTCTTCATGTTTCTATTACGTACAATGTTTTATTTAAAACATTTTACTAGGAAATGGTATAAATATCGGTAAACATAATTATCAATAACTTGATAAAATAACTAAAATATGCGATTCTGTCCTTATCCGTTGGTGAAAAGTGTTTTAATAGAATTAATTTTTATTTTGTCTTAGAATCACCCTTAGCCTACTTCTAATGGTAGCTAATTTATTGTTTTTTTTACATAAAAAGGATTTTTGGAAATATTTGACATAACTTGAGTTACTTACTTTTAAGTCTATATCATGAAAAGCCAAACCTGTGATTTTATTAAGTCAACTGACTGTTTGAAAAACATGGTTATAAAAATTAATTTATATATCTGGTGCAATTTTCTATAAACCTCATAATAGTACTAATAGCACTAACATAAAGACAAAAAATTGTTTGTCATAAACTAAAAATGCTGTTTTAACGCTACCTAAAATCGTTAGAAGTTAAGAGAAGCGTTTACTAAATAACCTTTGCAAATGGAACATTGAGAGTTTTCATAAGTTTTTTTGTTTTAAGTTTGTTAGTTACAGTTTACTGTATCGATCGATACGTCGTCGTAGAGAGGCGACGCTTAGCATGTTGCGATGTGACAATTAAACTTCAATTTGTCCTAGCAACAGACTAATAATACATGCCCAAGATATCATTAAGCAGAATTACAATTCATTTAATGAGAATGCTGAAACAAAATGTTACTGACCAGAAGTAAAGAGGGAAAAGATAATTAATAAATGATAAAGCGTCATCATTAAGTGTTAATGGTAAAGTTGGACGTAATTATTTTTTATGCGATAAGGACACGCTATCATTGTCGATAAGGTCCTTGTATGTGAACTCTAATCAGATAAATCTAGTTAATAAAGTGTGAAAGAATAAAAGTATGATAGGCATACAAATCAAAGAAGAAGATTGTAAAGACAAAACATATAAAACTGAAGAAAAATAAAAGAAAGAGAGAGGGAGAGGGGTGTGATAAAGGAAGAGAGAGAATATAGTGAATAAAGCACAGTAAATCTGGATAATTATACAAAAAAATATTTCCAAAATAAAAAAATTTCAACAGAATAAAGCAATAACACAAGAAACCGGAATTTAATTTAAGCCTGAGAAGAAAGGAGGTACAATGAAAAATGTATCAAGAATATGAAGATGACTGACGTTAAATAAGGTGGAAGTGCCAATACATAGCTGTTATTTGTCTGATGTTATTATACTTGAATTATGCACATGACTGAGTCATACCACGATCAATCTTAATAACGGCCTAATGGAAATGGGCACTGGTATTAACTCTCAACCCAACGTAGAAATTTATCACTTAGTCTACGGCGGAGTGAGAATGGCAGATCTGTCATTCTGGATATTAAGCGCTCATTGCAAGGAAAGCAATGACTGATTGTGTATCCTACTTTCCAAATGAAAAGTATTGACATGTAATAGAGGGCATTGCTGTTGATACAACTTTACTTTTACCAAAAGAATATTTTGCTTACATTTAGGCTATTATATAAAACTTTAGTTTATTTTTTTAATATATAAATTGTGTTTTCTAAGCAGAAAAGTGTTAGTGATTACGATAAACACGATTAAAAGAAGTCACGCATAAATCTGCAATATATTAGAATGAGAAAAAATTGTTGTTGACCACAAGTGCTTTAAAAAAAAATATGTACTTGCTAACCAAATCTGCTGATAGATAATCCATAGATGCTGATAAAATATAGAATACTAGAAGAGAAAGTAATGCATGTTGGTAATCAAACCTGCTGAAAGAGAAAAGTTTAAATATAGATGTACTATAGAATACATAAAGAGAAAACAAATTTTGTTGCTGACCAGAACTGCTGTAAGAGAAGAGCCTGATAAATGATGCACTACAAAAGACTATAAAATTACGTGCGGGTAGCGATACTTGCTAAAACAGAACGGTTTAATGGTCGTCGCTCTATAGAATACTTGAAAAAAACAATTTTTGTAGCCGACCACACCCAAAAGAGGAAAGCATAAGTTGTAATGCTCCGCACATAACTTGAAAAGGAATTATTTGTAATTGATAATTTCTGCTGAAAGAGAAAAAATAATTATTGATGGCCACACTTACAGAAAAATAAAGCATAATGTAATGCTAATCATCTTGGGAGAATAATTTTACTTAAATAATTAACTTGGAGAAAAGGTAATAATTAATAATCCAGGCAGATGCAGAGTTTATTTATTTGGATGATGCAGAACAAATATTGCTACACAAACTTTACTGCAAGAGAAAATAATATTCATTGCTAGTTAGATGTGACAAACAATTTAAATAAATAATTTTTTTATAAGTCATACAAACGATAATGTAAAATAAGTTTCAAATTGTATTTTTTAAAAATACACTTCGTTTTCTTAACGAGTTCAAACTACAGCAAGTACGTTACTTACGTTAGTCGATAAAAAAATATCCCTTAACTGTAATACAAATTTATATTAAAAACTTTTGCTTTCAAAAAGTTGTGTAAACTTGCTCAGCACAATAAATCCACTCAACGTAAAGCAAACTTTTCAAGTTACGAAGTACCCTTGTAGAAAGCTGACATTTTTATCGATACAAAAGCAATTCGAAGCCATCCAGGTTCTTCGAAAACGTATAGTGTAATAAAAATATGTTTTACCTAAGAAATATGTCGGTTTCGATAAGATGTGTTATCATCAAGTGTAACCATATATTTATAATTTATTTGTTAGAGTAAAATTCGTATGTTGATAAATCTCAGCATTCAGAAAAATAGAAAATGTAAGGTTTTCTTTAAATAAGAGATGGTTTTCCTGGTTTTTACCATTAGCGTTACCAATGTCTGTTGGAAATTGTTGATTCTAGGGGTAAAACAATAATTATTTCTTAATAACTAGAAACTACCTACTATAAGAAAAATCTGGATAGAATTTGAAATTAAAATTGGAGGTGGTATCTCTACGATTTAAACAAGTGTCTCCCATTACATTTAAAGCATTCTTTGAAACATCAATTTGGATGAAATGTGCAATAGTCATATAACGCAGGATAGTTACTACTCTGATTAAGAGGGACGAACTCCTGACGAAGACTTGCTTTCTACTGGAGGCATAGATACGTAAAGATACTCTATAGATACTTATGGTGGAGGAAGACGAAACAAAAAGTGTTGCTCTTGTCCCTGTAAATTGTTCGCCTTAGTAACACATTTCTGAAATAGATTCAAATGTGCAAAACTTGTAACTACATGTTTGTATACAATTCTTAAAACATGACTTTGTATTCATTTATTTAATCACTCACATTGTTACGTGCAAGGGAATGTAACATAATGTTTTAACAATTCTTAAAATATGTCTTTGTATGTATTTATTTATTAACTTTCATTATTACGTGCAGAGAAATGTAACAACACATTTTTTAGATCTTAAAATATGACTTTGTATTTATTAGTTTTAATACTTTTATTCTTACGTGAAAGGAAATGTAACATTACCGTTTTACAATCCTTAAAACATGACTTTGTTTCATTTAATTAATACCTTCTACTGTTAGGTGAATGGAAATGTAACATAACGTTTTTACAGATCTTAAAGTATGATTTTAGAAAATTATTTTATTAAAGTACTTTAATAACTTTTAATCTTACGAGAAAAGATATGTAACGAACGCTTACACATAATTTAAAATATGACTTTGTGTTTATTAATTTTACAACTTTTATTGTCACATACAAAGAAATGTGACATAACGCTTTTAAAGACTTTAAAATATAACTATTTATTTATATTAGTTAATCAACCTATATTGTCACGTGCAGAGTAACGCAACAAGCGTTTTTACAGATCTTAAAATATTACTTGATGTTTTTTAGTTTATGAACTTTAATGGTTACGGGAAAAGAAATGTGACATAGTTTTTACAAATTTTAAAATATGACTTTGAATTAATTCAATTAATAACTTTCGTTGTTACGTTCAAAGAAAAGTAAGATATCGTTTTTAAAATATAACTTTCTATTTATTAGTTTAATAACTAAATTTTCTTTGAGTATATTAAGGTAAAAATAAATATACCATAAACATAAAAATATTTAAGAAAAATGTTAAAATATATATATATTTGAGTATATTTATAAGAATACATAAAAGTTCAGTTATATGAACTTGTATTTCTTTTTCATTTATCGCGTTTTGCAATATTTCCTACAATATTTTATTTAAACATTTTGAACAAGTTTTTACATTTTAATAATTTCTTTGTAATAAATTGCAAAATTGTAAATACGTTGCAATGTAAATTACGGGTGGGATTAAATTATGTTAGGACATGTTGACCCCATGTTTCTGGAAGCCTACCTGAGCAAGTTACGCTCTCTAACGTTGACCTCACTACTAGGAATATATTGAAGTGCTTACCAAGTTTTTAATTAAGGATAAAAAGCCGCCTATTTTGTATTATTCTTAAGAACATTCTTTCTGAAGAAAATTCGTCAGCTTTAGCCTGACCGGTGGAATGAGCATTGACCGGTCAGACATTGTAGGGAGGGAGAAGAAGATAGACTTGATTGAAACTGTTTTTGATACTCTATCTATTTTTGATTTACCTGCCACGCGTTTTAAGAAATTTAGGCAACAACTCTGTTGCCTTTAGTTTTCTTTTGTATTTTTCCTTCAAGTCCCATACTTCACCGCTGTAAGTAACTATACGTTTGACAACTGGGTTACATAATCCTGTGTTTCTCTATTTATCATTGATTGGTCTCAAAGGTTATATTAAAAAGGGTAATTAATTTCCTCTTCTTGCAATGCCGTTTTTACAAATGGGCGTACCGAGAGTCTGCCCTGAGCCTCGCCTAGCAAAGGGGAATCGCAACGGCCTACATTAAAAAAGATTTTAATGCTTTTTCAGTTATTTTTATAACTTTTTTACGCTTAACTTTTTTTTACTGAGTTTTCATGTATATGTATTTAACAAGGTCTAGTAACCTTGTTATTTTTGTCTAAAATAAGTATTATATAAAGTACTAATGGTTGAGACCCTCATTTGTTAAATCTGCTTGGCGACTGTAAAAAACAGCACTGGCTCTTTAACCATTAGCACTTTATCTCTGATATATATAGTAGTGATAAAAATATATTTAATTGAGATAAAAATATTAAGGTTTCTATACTTTACACACTTGAGTACATATACAATTTATACATGAAAACTCTGTAAAAAGCCGTTAAAAACAAGTAATATCAATTTTTTTAAAAATAGTTCCTACTTGTATCAACAAATGCAGATTTTATTTTATTATATTTTTTATATAATTACAATTAATATAAATATGTACATACGTATGTTAGAATAAAAATATTAAGTGGTAAAATAGTTAGCGAATTTCCTTGCAATTTTCCATTTTTCTTCCTGTGCATGGTGTTGGACTATTATTTTTATTTGTTACATTTTATACATTATCTTTTTTGTCGCTTGCATTGTGTTGTAGTTTCTTTTCGCTTTCCTATCGCATTGTCCGTTTGTAAAGTAAATTTCCATAAAGATAATCCAGTTTGTTTGTTTATTTTATTATTTTCGTTCATTTTTAATCCTAGAGCATTATTTATGATATCATGTGGTAACCATAGCAACGGTTTAAAGTTATACAATGAAGTTTTTTTATATAGATCTTTGAGAAGTTCATTTCTAGATGAGAAAAGTTGGGTCAGTGTCAGAAAACGCTAGACTTCGAATATGAAGATACTCAGTTTGAATCCTATTGGACACCCCAATTTTTTATAATTTAATTATTGAATAAATATTTGAAAAGCTGTGTCCCATCCACTGTAGATAAAAAAATGTATTTGAACTAGATTGGATGAATAAAAGCGTATTTTATTATTGATTGACAATTTGAACACGATATATATCAGAGGAGTGTGAGCTAATAGAAGACATTTATGAAAAACGTTATAAAAATAACTAAAAATTAAATTAATATTTTTTTAAATAGACCATTCTGAGGCCGCTGGGGGGGGGGTGCGAGACCCCAGGAGGACGCCAGATACGCCACGTAAAAAATGTATTTTAATAACGTTCCAAAATAAGGGCCTCATGTTTTATATCCACCCAGAGCCTCGAGAACTGTAAAAACTGCTTGTCCGCTGGTCGTAGCTTTCTCCTATCGTTTCAACTACAATTAGTTCTTTGGCAATGGCCATACCGTGGTACTTATGTTTGTAGAAATGTTAACTACCTTGAGAAATATTCTATAACATTATAAAAGTATGTAATCCATGTTTTCAATATCATAAACCTTTTAATATTACTATCATAGATGAAGAACGTAATTTTTACGATATTTCAACGTTTCTACATTGACACAGCAATTACATTTCTTTCGAAGGAATCTCCCGTTTCGTTTTAACGCTTACTTTAGTATACAGATCACGTTTTAAAAGATGAAATTCTATTAAAGAGATCGTTTAGAGTATGTTGAAGACAAGGCTATACCGACACTTTGACGTTCACTAACCGTGCAGCAGTTCAAGGAACTTATAACGAATAGAGTTTTAGTTTTACGAAACGTTCCATCTAAAAGAGACCTTAAAAGGAATGACGGATCTGGAAAAAAAGGTCAATTACTCCTAATAATATAATTAAAAATATATTTTTACTAAAAACGAAGTTGAGTAAAATCGCCTAAGACATTATTATTACTTAAGTATTTTTGACGTGATACTTTACAAGACTTATATGTGCTATTGAGATTCATTTCTCGGAACTGTACAGGTACTATACAAATATTTATACATTACACCCACACAAACTAGAGCCGACTCATTTAAAATTATTCTCTTTAGGAGAAGTACCTGATACCGATACTTATCAAATTCTACAATGGCAATTCTATGAGTAGAATTCGATCGTGGCACAGTTCAATGCATATACGATCGTGGCACAGTTCAATACATATACGATCGTGGCACAGTTCAATGCATATACGATCGTGGTGTATACACTATTCACCGTACATTCATTAATTATGATATTAGATCTACCTACCCTATTTACTATGTTTACAGTGATATATTATAACTTAACTTTTTTATAACTATATTTTATTTTTAATGTTATTTATTTACCTTACCTATCCAATGCCACACCTTCAAGTTTATAAATAATTAACAATCTGGCAAATTTCAAACATCACTTGCATTTATTTCTTTACACATTATACTAAAATTATATTAATATTTGCAGTGACAGGATTGATATCTTAACTAACATTACAATTATAAAAGGTGGACTTTGAGGCTTTAGATATCTAATAAATAACATAACAGAGATAATAAATTCAGTATTAAAATTTTATAATTGCTCTCGGGTCGCTAATACGGGAACTTTGCTTCTTAAATTAGAAATGGTGAAACTAGATTAAATTTTATAAATGGTAATGAAATTAAATTTGTTCTGAACTAAAACATAGATGTCTGTTGGCTACACTTGTATTAAAATAATACTTATGATTCTGTAGAGCCCCTGGAATCTTGGCCTTGGTTACCTTCTGCACTTACACTTGACACACAAAAAAAATCTACTTTATATTTCTAAAAAAAAACTTTTACGTCGCACTTTTTAAAATTTACTTATAAAAACTCTTTACGTAATTTAACAATTTATTCTTTTTACAACACTCCCATCCTGGTCCCCACCAATCCGTCTCCTTTCTTCTCAAGTTCCCTTCAAAAACGTCCTCCCATCTCTCGATCATTTAGTTTTTATTGAAAATCCTTAATCTCTCGCACTGCTAATGTGTTCTTTGTAAGCTCCCTCAGTTTCCATCTAACGGTACACGGTTAATTTCCTATGCTATATCGATCAGTGGATTTTCCCGACCTAATAAGTTTGGACCCTTCTACTGTCAAATTGCCGGCACACAGTTTATAGCTTTCCTGGAAAAGGATAATGGATGGTACCTGCTTTGTCGGTACTTTACAAAACTATTTTTGTCTTTCTTTGCTAATCCTACAGATAATTATTTTAGCAACTAAATTTACTCTTAAGCGTAGTACTTTATGTTATAATATATGTCTATGGAGTACTTACTACTCGCCCATACAATATTTAATCTATCGACTCTCGTTTACTATGTGTACACGTACAGTGATGTATGTGTCTATGGAGCACATAATATTCGCTAATACAATATCTAATCTATCGGCCCTCGTTTATTGTTGAATTTATCAGGGTAAACGGCTTTTTGCGGTAATAAATTTAGTACATAACAGCTTGTGGCTCTTCACCTCTCTTTCATAAAATAATTTGTAAAACTACTACCGATATTAAACTTAAAACCTTTATCATTGTGCTCATGATAGACAACTATTTTTAGTTTACCCTATTTGATGATTTTCTGGCCTGTAATTGTGTTCCAAGGCCATTATCCTCTCATACTTCTCACGTCAAGTCCTGTTTCAGGTTGGAAGGGTTTTCTCCTTTACACTCGGCCACCTGCACAGTTTCGCAACACTTCAAAGAGAAAGTTTCAAAAACCGTAGCGCCTGTTTCATACTTTTTTAATCCCTCGTCTACCGTCAATTCAGTTCTTTTGTTAATACAAAGCAAGAAAAAAACTGTGTTGGCAACATAAAGGACACACACCCGCGCGCGCGCGAGCGCGTAATCGAGGTTTTGTAACTCCAGTTTAAAAATAAAAACTGAAAGAAGTTAATATTTCAGATTCTAGCATGATAGTAATGGTTTCAAGCAATTTAGACCAAATAAGTTTAAAATTATGATTTACGTAAACGAAGTGGCCTGCAAGTAGCCTTGAGTCTCAAGAAGCAAGCAAAATTTGATAAGAATGTACAGGTCAGAACCAAGATCTTTATCCTTACAAACCGTTGCTAGTATGCAATATAAATATATAAATTACAATGGTAAAAGTCAAAATAGTGAACTCAAAATCTCACAAAAAATTAGTTTTTAATAAACACACACACAACAAACTAGCTTCTGCGACGACGTCGCCTTCCTCAGTGCTTGGCTACTACTAACAAATTGTCAAACGAAGCTTACACAGTTAAAAAAGAACAATCATATATTATAAAAAAATACAGGTTATAAACAATTCACTAAAAAAAACAGTTTATACAAAATTAAAACTAAAAACAAAGTCAAGATAAATAAACAAACCTCAACACTTACACATATTTTAACATATTTACAAGGTAGCCGTAGCAACTAATTTAACACTTATTATATCTGAAATAAAAAAGGAAAACAGTTATGAATCACATGCTTAGCGGAACAACAGAGAATTTGGATTTAGAAGGGATGAACCCTGGACTGGTCCGGACTCATTGTTTATTGAGACATCTTGAAATTTGTTGATAAACCATGTCTTTAAAACATCCATAGCATTGTCCCTTGTGACTTGCTTCAACAACTGAGGATGGTCAGACGTAAAGTAATGTTGGTTGTCCAGGCAATGCTTGGTCATCGCTGAGTATTCCGGCTTGTTGTTTTTAAAATGAGTAAAGTGATCCCTGCTTCTTGTCTGAATGCTCCTACGGGTTTGGCCAATATACAATGCATCGCACATCATACATTCAATGCTGTAAATCCCCGATTTCTTACAGTTATCTGTGAAGTTCTTCGAAGATCCAATCATTTTAGCCAAACTCCATCCTGAAGCCGGCGAGACTCGAAGTCCTCCATACTTCATGAGGCACTTCTTGGCAACACTATATAGCGGAGGGTTGTAAGCTATCCTAACCCAGTTGTTTTCTGGTTTGTCCCTGGGCAAGGTTGTTCTAGAAAATCTGCTTTACCTAAATTCGGCCTTCTTTATGATACTTCGTACCAGATCAAACCCGTTTTCAAATAGTTTTCTCTTGATAATGGGCAATGAACTAAACAGTGTGCCATGCTACGAAATGCCGCTAATTTGTGCTCTTTAGGGTAGTGTGAATCGTATGGGATGCACCTGAAACTTTGCGTAGGCTTCCTATAAACATCAAAAGAAAGGCTACCGTTTGCTCTCGTCACCATTACATGAAGAAAGGTAATACCATTCTTCGCTTCTACCTCTGAGGTAAGCTCTATAGAAGGAAAAATACATTAAGTTCCCGACAAAACTCATCAAGGTTTTTCTTTCCATCAAAAATTACAAACATCATTCACATACAGGAAAACATGTCATCGTTTCCTTACCTTTAATCTCAAACCTGCTCATAAAGAAATTTGCCAAGAAACTAGACAAAGGGTTTCCCATTGTGGTACAGCTTTCCTGCTTGTAAAACGTATTGTTAAACTGGAAACTATTTTGACTCGTGCAAAGGTTCAAAAGGAGGAGATGTTCTTTAATAGTGGATTCCTCAAGGTTACTATCTTTGAGCCACTCCTCTATCATACACATAGTTTCCTTAATTGGAACACTGGGATATAAAGAGACAACATCAAGGGATACCATATACTCAGACTCAACCAAGTTAACATTTTCCAGTACTTTAATGAAAAAGTTGAAGTAGGTTTTAATTTATTCAAACTTACTACCAGCCATTTAGAAATCCAGTAAGTAGTCGAGCTTATACCAGAAAAAATGGGCCTCATACTTTTGTCAATCTTATGAGCTTAGGGTAAACAATATAGCATTGGCAAAAATGCGTTGCTAACCAAGAAGTGTTGCCAGAGTAAGAAGTGTTGTGCTAAGAGTAAGAAGTGTTGTGCTATGTAATAGATTAATTTTATTGCTTGACTTAGTATTTTTATCTTGTTTGTTTTAGTTTGACAATTTGTTAGTAGTAGCCAAGCACTGAGGAAGGCGACATCATCGCCGAAACTAGTTTGTTGTGTGTGTGTTTATTAAAAACTAATTTTTTGTGAGATTTTGAGTTCACTGTTTTGACTTTTACCTTTGTGAATAGTTCTCACTAGCTAAGGTCTAATTAACTAAATATATAATTTATTTCATTATTAAAATTATAATTTAAAAAATAAAATGTTCAAAAAATGTAAATAATTTAAAAATGACGTAATGTAATGTGTATTTTATTCAATAATAATCAATACAAAAGGTGTATGAAAGTATAAACAGTAATTAAAAAAGTATCTAAAAAAAGAATTATTATAAAATTTAAAAACACATTAATGCTGTGAAGTAAAGCCGACCACAATAGTTAACAGTGTTACCAAAGTGCAGTTGAAGTCAGTTGGTAAAGTGAATGCATAATAAGGCCAAAAACTCAAAATTGTCGTAAAATCTAGAAAGACATTTCATTTTAAAAGAGAATCAACTGAAAATCATAGAACAATAGATACAGTTTTAATCAAAACAGTAATTTAAAACGTTAATTTCGATGAGTTTCCAGCCTCAGGTAAAATTATTTGATATAGCGGAGTGCAAATTTAGGTTCAAGATGATATCCACAACCGGCATATAAGGTAAGGGGACCTAGTTTAAAGACATTGTTATTGGCCGTAAAAATAAAAATGCTGCAGCCCTCTTAAAGAAGCTATAAAATTATGTACTGGGAATAAATATAGGCTTCTCTTGATAAAATTTTTGGAGTGTCCCCGGGAGGCTGTAGCTTCAAATTTGAACGAAATTTTTTAAACTTTAAGCTAAGTCCAAGGATCTAGCGCTTGCCGCGACTATCAGGGAGGACGTTTTCAGATAGATTCTCCATCGATTTTCTTCTACCAGAATTACCAGAACGATTTCTATTTTGTACAAAAATGTAACTTATAACGTTCGCTACATAAAAAAGTAAATGTTCACGTGATAATTATAAAAAGTTCATCAAACATCACCAAATAGGAATTCCAGGGTCTTAAAATCGTTTCCGGTGGGGCGACTTTTTCCAGCCAGGATAGTAGCAGTCCAAAGAAGATCCAAGACGAGATGCCAGTGAAGGAACTGATTACAAAAAAGCCAAAAGAAATGCCAGTAATACTTGACCAAATTTGCAATAAATAATTAGCGTTTTAATATATTGTATGAAAAACTGTAATTAAAAAGTCACTATCTGGCTTTACATCACTATCTGGCTTTACGTGTGGTTTATAAAATCAATAAAATTATAAAAGTCACCCCAAAGAATCAAAATTTTTTTTAATAAGTTAAATTATTTAATCAACAAATACATAATGAGGAAATAAATTACATATATTTAAAGTGGAAAAATCTACCTAAGGAAGTATTATTATTATTATTATTTATGTCTAAACGAAAATGATAATGTTTTAATTTTATTTTGTTATAAATAACAAATGATGTGATGATATATTTTAATTAAGTAAGAGAGATATAGACAGATTAATTTTTAAAAAGTACTAGTAAAATTGAAGTCTAAATTAATTAAAGATAGTTATTTGAAAAACAATTATTAAATACGAGTATTAAGTTTAGCAAAAAATAGTTATTTTAAGAAAATATCTAAGTATGTATACAGTAGTTATTATGAAAAGAAATATCTTAATGTTTCACATTTCAGTATATATATATATATATATATATATTATGGGTTAAAAAATAATATAAAAAAGTAGATTTTAACTAAATGAAATAAAAGGAGTGATCAAGGAATAAATATATACTTGTTTTGAAATTAAATTTTAATTTAATTAAGACTTTAGGGTATATGTTTTATTTAATTTCAGATGCATAATTGTATTGTTATTAATGTATTTAGAAACGTACATAAGTTACAATGTTTGTTTTTTTAAATTGCTTAGAAAATGAAATTATAATTATCCATATAAAAAAAAACCAGATACATGATAAGAAATTAAAGTAAAATGTTTTAATTTGTAAATGAAATGTTGTCTCACAAAATCAAAAGAATGTGATTATTTCGCAAAATCCTGAAAGGGAAAATATGTAAATGTAATTGAAAAGGGGGTTAGTTTCCAACTAGTTGCTATTAGTTTTGCATAAATATTACAATACTTACTTTCTCAGATTCCTTAAACAAAAGGTTTTCAAGTAAATAACACCTCTAAAACATCACAAACGCCCTCCCTGAGTATTAGGCTAGCTGAACCAAATACTTAGCTAATTGGTTTTTAATCGAATTTAGAGATTTAATTTCTTAAGAAATATAAGTTTGGGGAAATTACAGGTTTAGATTTTTAGATCGAAATCCCAGCTTAGGTAATTACATTGCAGGGAGAGGCTGGTTAGTATTATGCAAGTTATAAAGGTATTATATTTGTACGGACAACACAAAGAATAAATGTATAAAGGTAAGAGTCCCAAGGGTAAAAGGTTTTGGATCTCAAAGGCATGAAGGGAGGCATCAAAATGGCACATATAGGTCGATGAATAAGAATTAGGTCCACAAACCCACCAAAATAAATCCATAAAAATAAATTAACTTTTACTTATTTGGATATAAATAATATATACGAGTTAACACAAAGGACAAACAAGAGAACGCAGAAGTTTTAAGATAGGTAGGTAGGTGAATTTGGCCCCATTCCAACTCACACACTCACTCACTCACTCACCACACACACACACACACACACACACACACACACACACACACACACACACACACACACACACACACACACACACAAAGTCATTGATAACAAAATCTTCAATGCACACAAAAGTATACATATCGTTGAGAGGGTATTCTTTAACAATACAAGGGAAAAAAATAAACTTTACCTTAGCTAACGGTGCTTTGGCTAGTGAAGAATAAATTATTTAGCTAGAGACAACTTCAAGAATAACATATGTCTTTGAAAATAGACGAGAAAACTTTTTAACCTAGAGACAAAGAAGATCGAACAAATAAGAGAAGTTCAGGAACAAAAGAATGTATTCTAGAAAGAGGAGAAAAGTTGAAAAATGGATGAAACGTATTTCGAAGAGTTTATTAAGAGGTGCAGTTGAAATTGTTTGCTGCTGGTTACAAAAAAGAAACAATCATAGATAAAAATTAATACGCGAATTAAGTTTTTCCCTTGAATGCTAATATGTGTAGGCCTACTCGGTTTCATAGCGTGCACCATGCTTCTGGTTAAATAATTTGAAAATTCATTTCCTGATGGAATATACAAGGGTTAAACTGTAAGAAAACGGGTCTCTCTGAATATTTATTACTTACAAAGTAAGATTAAATCTATATTAAAAAAGTTGTTAGGTTCTATTTGTATCTTTAAAACAAATATAAATTCATTTATTTTATTCATTGATTAAAAATAAAATTAAAATGTTTAAGAAGTTATTAAAAATTAAAATTAAAAAAATTGCATATTTAAATTCAAAGAGCCCAATTTAGGTTTTGACTATGAATGATATAATTGGAATGTGGATAATAAACGGGATTAAGATGGGGATGTAAAGCTGCTTTCTATGGGGAGGGTCTACACACACAAATGAACTGATCTATATGTTTATAATATTAATGACTCATTTTAAATCATTAGGTGTCCATACGTAACACGGCAAGTGTCACGTTTTGATTTAGTACTCAAAGAAAGCAATTCGTATTGTATACTCTACTTTTTAACAGTCCATTTTTACCTTAAAAAGCCTACTCATTTCACAGACTGGGGCGACCTGGGGGCTAAAAACTCTGGGAGGGGTCTGAGTGGTTTACCTACTATACATCTCCGCTGGAAAAAAATATGTTTGTTTAAAATATAATTCCTTTAAAAATGTGTAAATAAAATTAAAGCCGCTGCAAGTCTTTCTATTATAAAACACACCTCAGTTCCTCACTTTCTTATTTTTTTCTGCTGTCAGTAATACAAATACATTGATAAATAGAAAACACCGTTTCCTCCCTTTAAAACATCTAGACGTGGAGTGTTCTAATATTTTCTTCTATTCTTTATTAAGCTCTTACTAATAAAATGAGTTTTCTAATTCGAAAATCCAATTTTCAGTTTTACAAACATTAAAAAGAAAAAGAGTGGTAATTTATCTTATCGTGAAATACAACTTTCAAAAAAAATATATAATGTAAAGGTATTTACCTGTTTTGAAATTTTAACAAAGTGGAAAATTTACAATGTGGCCTGGAACTTTTATAACATGTAACTGCTAAATAATATGTAACTGTAATATGTGAATATAGTTTTACCTAATTTATTGAAAATATACCTAGTTTGCATGATTTCACCATTTGCACTGGCCAAGTACAACTTATGGTGTCAAAATGTTTGTATGAAAAATAATATCCTGTAGTGAGTAGTGGGTTTTGTGTTATTTTATAATATT
>JBAIZL010000005.1:141954385-142016885 GCA_036971475.1 Prosapia bicincta
TTGGAGAGCGACAAATAGCTAACTATAACCAGATAGAAAATGTTTTAGGACTACAAGCTACTTTTGTCAAATTGATTCATTCAATACCCCTTTCCGGTATAGTATAACATACTTCTTATAACGTCCAATTAAACCAAGATTCATTATTAATTATAAGTATATCGTAGGAGATTTTGGTGTGTATAAAAATTTTATCTATATCTTGCCGCATTCCTAACAGACGAAAACAGTTTTTAAAAAAGCATAATTTAAAATTAAAAAGATTCAAACGGACAATTTACACTTATATATTATTTTACCAGGAACATGTAGACATCTCTTCAGTCAGATTCATAGGAAATCTACCTCAGGTAAGCAACCTTCTACACACAGTTTCATAATTTCCCTCAATTGCAGAGATCATTCTGTCATTTCCTTAATCCTACGTAATTCCACCTATCCTTCCTCTTACAAGAGGTTTTTATGCAAACCTAAGGGGTGCCATGATCCGGTCATCTTCTACCAGAGGATTTCATGACCTTATCTTAGTGCCATATGGGTATTTATAATCCTTTCCTATCCTTTGTAAATGATAAATTATAATTCTGATTGATCTTCTTTTAAGCTACGAAAAATCTAACTTAAACTGTCCATAGTTTGGAATGATCTATTGATTAGTGTCAGTAAAACCTAAACTCAAGACTAAGGGTAACTTCCATGAAGGAAGTGAAACGTAAGTTATAATTGAATGATTAAAAAAAAAACATTTTCTAAACCTCAAGTCATTTTACCTATTTATGATTAAAAGTGAAAGAGTTTTAACTTCCATCTTATAAAGGTATCAGTGTAGTGTATGGTGTATTAATACATTATACGTTTAACTAAACTTCCCCTTAATCATTTATATACAACAAATAGTATTTTTTTGCAAAGAAAATTTTAATTATATTAGAAGTTACTTGAATAAACGAGTACAAGGATGAAGGTGTTGTTGGCATCAATATTACTTCTGTACCTCGTCTATACTTCTAGATTGTTGCACGAGTTGATTAAGTTTATTATATAAACTTGTCAAGTTTCTACACGGAAGTAAGTCACAGATCCAATTCAAGCGCTCTGTTGGTTGAAGTTTTGAAATAACTTTGCACTGTTCAACATCTTTATAATCCAGTCGTCGATGGTAATTCGGAGAAAAGTTAGTGTTCTCGACACGGTTACTTTCTAAGAACACAACTAACACCACTAATGTTTATTTTATTAGTTAAAAAGATTTATTAGGTCCTATAAATGTAACAATGGTCCTTATGAACTGGACAGACAGCTTTATGACCTTTTACCCCTTACGCTGCTCTACATAGTTTTTATCTATTTATTTGTCATTTTTTACTACTTCACTCCTGATTATTCTTATTCTTGTATTTTTTTTAACTTTTCCTTTGAAAACCATACGTTTATAACTGGCAGGTGTTATCTACAACAAACTACCACTTTTTCTATAGAGTATGTTAAGAAACGTACAAGTCTTATATTAATTTCATGCTCTATCCGAAGTTGAATATTATAAATCACCTTCTCGAAAACGTAATGTAAGATGTTTAAACTTGTGAAATTACACTCGCGAAACAATGTATCCTAGAGGCCAACCTAGAAACTGAAGACGTGCGGACATAAAACTTACATCTCAGTAATGGTTTATAAGTCATCTTTAGTTTTAATTTAATTAAGTAGTAATATTTCTAATTTTAAATATTAGTTTACTTTTTATTTACTCAAAACCTAACCTTGGAAATAAAAGCGAAAAAAAAGCAGAAATCTTAATTTAGTTCCTACTTTCGCCACACAGCAGCGACAATCCGTTTGACTGAACGTAATTATTGTTACTACTGATATTCCGTTTTCTTACAACGGACAGAATCTACCAAAGCACTATATATCGACCTGACATAAAATCTCGACGTAGGAAATCTTTTTTAAGGTAACAAAATTTACCAATGAAAATTTACATACATACAATTTTCATGTGTTAACTATATAGGCTTGGCACGTATGAGAATGTGGGTAAAGTAATTTATGTTATTAGAAAAATTGTAAATTAATGTATTTCTTCGTTAAACTCAGTGGTTGTAACCTGAAAATACTGGTCGTAAATAACCTATTTTAATAGATTGAGTCTCTTAAATTATTCTTGTATTAATATCATTTTATTTAAAGTGCACTATAGCTCTCTAAAGTTGTTCTGATCAACAGTATGAGTTAGATCAGCATTGTTTGTACTTTGCAGTACCGGGACAATTTGCGATTCTTTGGTGTACTTTGCAGTACTCGGAAATTAACCCTGCTACTGACGCCGACGAGGGTAAAATCCACGGATACTATTTAAAACCATTAACTCTTTATTCCAATATTTTGTACAAACACCAAGTCTATAAGTTATTGAGCTTTCCTCAAGAGTGTAGAATACTCACACAGCTTTTATTAGTTATTACTTCATATTTAATCACTGTAAAGAACGATAGTTAGATGACAGTAAACGTGGAAAGAGGAAGTTATTGAATCTGAATTCAAAATATGGAAATTATTCAGCATACAGAAATGGTTGACCATATAAATATGGAGTGAGTCTGTAGAGTCATTTGGGTGCCACTTACTCCGGACCCAGAGACTTTAGAATATAGGCTACCAGTGGTCTGTGTAAGCGTCACTAGTTTTATGCCCTCAACCCTAGGATATCCCTTCTGATTAGGTCCAGGTAGTGCAATCGGACTTCTATCCACTCTCTGTTACCTTATATCATATTATGTATTCAAATGAATATACATAACGCCAGTGTGTAGTTGAAGAGGAATAGGGATAGTGAAATGAAGTAAGTAGACGAAAGGAACCTACATCTCTCTCTCTCTCTCTCTCTCTCTCTCTCTCTCTCTCTCTCTCTCGCCTTCTACTTATGACTACAAAGACGGTACATATTATTGGGGACTCTATACAGCCAGCATTTGCATCATCGCTTACACGAATTTAAACACAAATTTTTGACTCCCGATTCAAGCCGAGGGTGAATAGTATCTGGCATGAGACAGGGAACCGGGAGCACTTACTTTGTGGTCTGAACTCGTTATTAAACTTCCCCTAGGTCGAGACGATACTCAAACCAGACACTATGAGTTTCACCCACGTTTCTAGAATATTATGAATAGAGTCTGTTATGAAAATTTTTAAGAAACTGAAAGATAGTGAACCAAGAAGGTACGGACTAAGGACATAGTTTCTCCATAGACGCAAATATGGAAAAACTACATTTACCAAGTGAATCCACGCCCTCATAAAGATAACCTCAAACTTGTGACTCCCGCCCAAGTAATTAGCTTCAGGCTGAGACAGGCTGGTGCTGGGAATGTATGAAAAAAGCTACCAGTGAAGTAAGTGGTCATCACGGAATGTGGGAAATATTCGGTCAAACTACCCCTAACACCGTCAAGGTCATTCAATCAAAGGATACCGAGTCCGGGAAGCACGAAATAAGCGACCAAGCTGCACTTCCCTCTACCCATTGTAGTTAAACTTGGAGGTAAAACTAGAAAGCTGAAGTATAAGAAAGGGAGTAGAGCTAATGAAAAAACTAAAAGAAATATGAAAAAAATGGTGAGATAAATGTTTGTCTTTGTAATGTCTTCTACCTAGATGTACTGTTCAAAGCCTAGATTTAGTTGACGATCGAGAAAAAAGAAAAAAAACATATAAAACATAGGTATAAATCTAAACTTAAGTAAATATTCTTAAAACATATTATAAAAGACTATAAAACGTTTCAAATAATTATAAAATATAAATATGAAAAAAAACATTGACGAAGCTTTCTTAGGCTGATTTTAATCTTCAAACACACGCGCCGGGGTGTAAAGCACCCCACACCATTCATTTCTCTCTGAGGCGACTACAAAAATTTTTTGTTCTTGCTCCCCTACTAGGTAGTTGTGTTTCACTTCTTCCTCCACACTGTCACTCATGGTCAACCCGTTGGGGCGTACCAGTCATTGTGTTTATATCGATGTTTAAACAGCGGGGGTGAATTCAACCCCGCGCGTGTGTTCTCGTCCTAAAATTTTTGTTGGTACATTTTTAAGTTATTGTTTTTTAATTAGTATATTTTTTTAGTGTGAGTCTTTTATTAGTGTTTAACATATTTATTTATCTTTTTTGTTGTAATTTTGTCTTTTTGTCATAAAAAACATTAAAATTCTGGGTCAAGAACTTTCAAAACCCCATATTGCATCAAGAGCCTTACTGCCAGGACTACCTTTGCATATAAAAGCAGGTGTGAAACACATAAGTGGTGTTGAGGAAACTCGAGAAAGAAAAATTAAAGAAGTTCTGGATGATGCGAAGTTTGCCCGCGGCAAAAAGACCGGAAGACAACCACTTCATGCTGCAACTGCAACAAATTACATTGTAGGGAACATTCCTTTATATACCGTGAAGAATGTGCATCTGAATAAAAATACATTTTGAAAATATTAATTTAAAAAAATATCTTTACTTTTTTAAAATTTTTTTGACTCTTTAATTTGGACTGAACTAATGTTTACTTCTAAACCAATACTTCTGTAAACAGTTATGAATTTAGCTAATTTTTTTCACCTAATGAAATGTATATTTTTTGAAATATTTTATTCCAATGTAAAAAGTTGTTTACTAATGTTTACTTGACTAAATATGAAGTAAATTGCATAGTAATAAGTATTATTTTTCATTATGATGAGTAATTTTAAATTTTGAGTGTGGCAAATTTTGACGATTTTCAAGCTGAATTTACATAAATATTTTTTCAAATAAACATATTGTATTTATGTTGTCTAACTTTTTGAAAAGTTCTCTAAAGAATCTAGCCATTACAACTTACTAAAATGTATGAATAAATGTCTAATTTTATTTTGAAAATAAAAGATACAATTTATAAAGTAAATTTACGTGCATTTAGACTATAGTACTACAAAAAAAATCTACAAGTGATACACCCATACAAATTCTATAAAACGTTTTATAAACAACAACATTCACATACACAATTTTATAAAGAAGAAAATTTAGTGATAATTAACTTTTTTTTAGATAAGAAATGGGGTCGAAAATGCCCCGCGCGTGTGTTTATGTCCAAGTAGTTGGCGCGTGTGATCGAAGGTTAAACACGTCTAAGTGATAAAATTAATTTATTATCATTTAGCCAGTACAAAACGTGGTTAAAGTGTAATGGAAATCAGAAAACAAAAAAACAAAAAACAAAAAAACAGTTCAAACTGTCTTACGAAGAGGATGGAATACCCAGAGCAGGTATAGTTCTGGATGGTCGCCTATTTCACTTGTCGCTCATTTCACTGAAGATTAAGTCTCTAGGCAAAAGTAGAGAATACGAAATGGTCGCTTATATCGCTGACCGCTTATTTCACAGGTCGCTTTTTTCGCGACACCGGTGCTGGTGCCACGGCCAGTCATTTCAGTCGGTAAGAGCCCTAAATGCCTGACTGTAGGCCTGGACAGGTCACCATCGGACGAGACGATATTCTAACGAGACCTTAAAATTTCACCTGCTTTCCAGAACTAATCGGAGGCAGTAGAACCTTCCGAACGGTCAAGCTTTCTAAAAAACAAAGCCTTGTACGAATATTGAGAAGAATTGGTATACTATTTATTATAGAAAGTGGCACAGAGAGTAAGGATTTCTTGATACGTGAACGTTTCCAAAAACGACTGAAAATGAACAGAGATTCCAGTCGTAGACACCGGTTCTTTTGCATTCAAGAGAAAAAAAACTCATAGAACTCGAGAACTTCAATAAAGGTTTGTCAGAAAAATAATGGAACCCTAAATACTTCTAAACGGTTGAAATAACATGACCCCTAAATAAGGCTCTACGCATTCAATGTATTAAACGAAACTAACGCAATGTTTAGTTGTGATAACGGTTTAGCGTTGTACTGATGCATGTGGATGCTAGTGATTGAACGCTTAGTAGAGACATCGGCCTAATCCGCTTTGATGGGCCATGACGGATCACCTGTTGGACGCAGCGTTTCATAGGGATGATTTAACCCGCTCCGATATCAGTTTCAAAGCCTTCCTTTTATTTTATTCGTGCAGCTTACTCATGTAAATTTCCTGAGTTTAAAAATTATAATGCACAACTTTCAAACAAACATTTCATGATTTGTTGTTCTTCATATCTGTCTGAAATATTATAACAAATAAAATAAAATACTGGTAATATATTTTTTTAAAATATTGTCTCTATTATTAAAATGAATGATTTGGCAATATTTCTCAATTGCTTTGGATTCTATTTTACATATAATATAAAAGCTTCTTGTTTGATATCCAATATGCTTGACGAATACTATACAAAACAAAAAAAATTGAGCAATATTGCTGCATAATATTCAGTTGATATTGAAAAACACAATATTAAATTCTTCAATTATGTTTAGACTTTTGCAGTTGTATGCAGGACATTTTGAAATAGTTACTTTGACGATGTTTTTACATTAAATTTTATGACATTTCCTTTTATATTACGATATCAAAAAAGTCAGTGTGTATGTTTTTGTTTTTAATTGTATTTAGGCGTTTTGAATATGTGAATCGATGTATTGTTTGATGGATAGTATTATATGTCTATATCTAATTAGATATTGTATAGTTTGTTGGACGTTACAAAATAAAAATAAATGAACACGTTGAAAGCACAAATTAATTTTGTATTAATTTTATGCTATTTTCAGTTGCACAGCAAACTTACTAAATCATATATTTCGATAAATCTACTTTAAAAAAATTTGTGGTCACATGTATTCCTATTATTCTTTCTTTATAAATTTGGAAGAAATTTCATAGTTTTGTTCCAAATGTAAGAAATGTTATAATTGAATAAATTTTATGAAACCTCTTTATATAGCCATAACTGTCTTAATTAAATATTTTACTTTTCAAAAATATTTTATCTTAATTTCTCTTAATATGAGTATGTAAAAGCTGGAGCAGTTGATTAACTACGGAGAATGCTAGCGCTTCAATTAAGCAAATACAATGGAATTTAGCAATAAATCACTAGAAATAAATACAAAAGCTCTAGCGTGAATACAGACTCATTCCTGAGCTCTTCGCCAGACACTTGAATAAAATTTTGGATCATAATTTCTCATAATCTAAATAAACCATATCTTCATCTCCTAACATAGGCCAGATTCATTTGAGTAAAGTTTTTGGTGTTCATCAACTTATTTACAAAGTTGGCGTGTTTCAGATAGTATTCAGATGATCAGTGGTCAAATTCAGTTTGGCTTTTTTCTGAAAAATTTTGAACACAATTTATTTTCCTTTATCAATTTAAAGCAAATCAATACTTTTAGAACTTGCAGTTTTTGTGTTGTAGACTTGAGGCTTTTTTTTAATGTTCTTATGATATCACTTGACAAAAAAATCACTACTTACTGATATTTTTCAGCAGATGTGTTTTGCACTAGACCAGTGCATTGTTCAATGATGTGAATCACGAATAAGACTGTTGCTCAAGTGTGCAGTAATTAAGAGTCTGTGGTGTTATGGTGTGACATTGTTCATAGAGTAGTTGTTAAATATGTATTTGGATATAGAATTTGATTATAAGTTTGTTTTGTCATTTATGATTTGTGGATGGTTTTGGATAGACGTGATTATACATTTCAACGTCTTTTGTCGTGTTTAGTCTTTTGCATTTTCGGATTAAATGAAGAACTTTTAGGTTTGCGTCAACGTTGGTGTATGTGTGTAGCGCGTTCTGGGCATGAAGGGCGAAATTGTGGTTGAGTTGTATGTTTTTTGACTTATATGTTTTCCTTGTATTGTATGGCAAAGTGTCTGCCTGTTTGACCTATGTAGAAGCCTTCACAGTCAAGCAGTATATTCAACCACATAATTAACTCCTATTCTATGAGCAATAACTCACCACAGAACACCAAAACATCACAGACTGACAATAATACAACACACCTGATCAACAGTTTGTCCGTGACTCACAGCACTGAATAATGCATTGACTAGTGCGAAAACCGTCTGCTGAAATATTTCAGTAAGTTGTGGTTTGTTTGCCAAGTGATATAAGAAAATACTTTAAAAAAACGTGTTTTAAGAATATTTATGACAGTGTAAAATGAACTAACACTTCTCACTTTTAAATGTATTTTCATTTTTTTATATGATATAAATTTAATATTATATGTAGACCAATTAAACTGATTTATGTACATGGGTATTTTAATATTTCTCTCAATATTAGGAAGACGTTGTTTATATACTGAACATGATTTTTTAAAATGTGTATTTACGCTTCAGATAGACACAAACACACACACACACACACACACACAAACTCGGGTTTTGGAACGAAAATAATGGAGTACCATCGGGTTTCTCACCAACGTGTCACTGTCAGCACACCACCTTCGATGCCACAGAAGTCGCGGTTTCAGTCGACAACGGCACAACAACCATCATCTCAGCCTACAACACTTCTAACTCCTTCCTGTCTTGCAAAGACCTATGAAAGCTGCTCTCTTCTGCTACCCAAGTCCTTATTGCAAGGGCCTTAAATTTCAAAGATTCTTACTGGTAAATCACTACAACAATTCCACCTAGAGAAAACTCTTCCACTTTGCATCTTCAAAATCCTCTATCTCAACCGTCGTCCCGTTTAACAATACATATCTTCCAGACTTCCAACCACAACCCTATTTTTATTATCTTCCGAATTCTTTCATTATTTCTCCTCCTACACCTGAATCAGATTAACTGGAGAGACTTAAATAAAGAAGTAACTCAGACTAGCCCATATTTGTCCCCTGTAACTGCTCAAATATAATTTAATTGTTCTACCCATTGTTATGTCCAAACATTTTCTCCTCACCAGGTTTTCTCACGGAGAATATCTCTTCCTAGGGAATATCCTGCTCAAAATTTGAGAAAAAATTGCATCCTTGCCATTTCTGGCAGCATAACACGATAGTTACGAGGCTTTCAAATATCTAAATCCGTCTTGTCAAGAGTCTGCTGGAGGGTCACTTCAGAAACTCCTTGATGGTCTATTTAGATTCTTTGGACGTTAAATGCAATACAGTCTGGAATGCAACTCGTCAAATTATATGAAAGAAAACCAATCATACGCTTCGAGACACAAACTGACTCACCTGCGGGCAGGAATGAGGTCCTTCCTGACCCTCTCGATACTCAGGTATTGCCCTACCCCTGAGTCTAAAATGCCACCCATACCGGCTTTTTGGATGGATTCTTCGGAGATTACTTCCGTCAGGTACCAGAGTCAGAGAAACTCTAGTTCACTAAGCTGAGCCTCAGTAGCTCCATCCGAGACTAAAACCTTGAAAAGGTCCTGACTACCTAGAAAACCTAGAAATGCTCAGTCAATGCCCCTTGCACTTGGCCTGGCCATCCTAAAACACTATCCTCCGATCTTCATCTGTTATCTACTTCGCATCTTCAATTTCCCCACCAAACTATATCATTCCTCCTCTTTCGGAAAAACAACAAAACCTATTATTATTCCTAAACCCTACAGACCTCTGATCCCACTTATCATTTACTAACATATTATTCTCGTCGCTATCATTTCAAGGTGTTCGAACGCCTCACATACTCCCGCGTTTCTCTCACTTTACGTTACAAAGAGAGGGGAATCCAGATTCCGGAGAGACCACTCCATTGCCTAGCAGCTACTACGAGTCACCAATGTGGTTGTTCAACAAGAAACAATCAACCGCTGAAGTCTCCCCTGATGACCGCAAGGCATTCGACCTGTTTGGAATCCAAGACTCTTAGAAATTGACCATCAGCCTTCTACCTATCCAAATTATCTTTCTCTTAAACTCCTGTTTATCTGGCAAAAACATAGCCTGTATCTGCCAGAAAATTCCCTTTCCTGCACCCGATCAATTTCAATTTCAAAATCAAGGGCCCCGCAGTGGTCTGTTGTAGACCTTATCTTCTAGCACATTTAGGCTACATTAATGACATCCTTCTCCATCCAGGTATCCCGCTATCCTTATACGCCAATGATCCTATGTTATTTTACCAAATTAGGCCCATTGTGAAACCCACATAGGCTATCTAGAATTAGCTGGGCACCCTAAAACCTTAGCTCTAAATTTGGAGAACAGCATTCACCAAAATATGAGAAACCATCCCTTTCCGCAAGCAACTACAAGCCAGGAGCCATCACTCTTACTGGAAGGTTAATCTCCTGGAGGATTTTCGTAAAATACCTTGAAGTGATCGTAGTTAAGCGTCTGTACTCCCTCAATGCTATATACCTTTCAATAATTGGAGCGCACTGTCCCCTCCTTACACACCGCAGTTCTTTTTTCTCAAAAAAGCCAAGTACCTTATTTATCTCATGCTCTTGCGCCCGGCGTTACCTTCGCTGTTGATTACCTAATTCCAGTGTGTTGGTCAACCTCTTTAGTCCTTTCAGGCGTAATCACTAAAGTTCATCTCTAACTCCTCCTGGTTTCTTTTTCAACTACACGAACCGTTAATCCTTTCGAGTTCCTACCTTTGTGGAATTTTTCCGCTCACTTTCCGCCTAGCACTTCAGCAGATCTCAAAGCTCACCAAATTATCACGATCTTAACAATCTAGTTGCCCCCTATCCTTTTTTCCGTTCTCGACTGAAAGTCCTCTTGGACCACCCATAACGCATACTGTAACGTAGTATATTTTCCTCCTGCATCTATTCTCGCCCCCCAAATTTTAACCTGAGTTAGTTTAATTGCCTAAAAAGTTGTAAATTGTTAGTCTCAAGTCTCTAAAGTATATTAAAGTACTATTTATAAACTGTTTTATTCTGTTACCTGAACAACTCCTCGTGGCATTGTCATTTCAAGTTCCTTGATATGTTTAGAAGTTGAGTACTCATTATATAGTCACAGTTTATTTGTTTTGTAATTGTATGTATGTGTAACACGTTCATGATACCAGTCTCAGTGATGTGTACTTAGTACGTCTTCAAGATCTGTAATTATCTTTTACTTAGTTTATAAAATACATAAATACAGATTTACATGTGATTATACTATACATCTGTATATCGGGGAAGTCTGATATCGTACTAAAGTTACTCTACTAAATTATTTTTATTAAAAATAGTTAAACAGTGTATTAGTAAAATGCATATTCCCCTGTGAGTGGTAACGTAAATATAACCTACCTGAGACCCAAGGTGGGCCAGAACCAGCACTTTTATAACGTTTGTTTCAAGGTTATCGGAGGAAGAAGACAACGAATATGTAGAGCGAAGACATATAAGGGCAGAAAACAGTCGTCTAACATGACGGAAGATGGTCGAGGCTTATATTCTAAATAGTGAAATAACCTGAAGAAGAACTTATGTAGAAATAAACTGCCACTATAAATATAGAGCTTTCGTTTGAAATGGATTAAGATACACTTTTTACAACATTATAAAATCAAGTGAGCAAAAAATTTTAATAAAATTTTACAAACTTTAAAATTTATACAAATTATAGTGTTTTTACGAACGGGGAAACACGTTGACCAATGTGATTTATTTTTGTACAAGTTGCACTTTTAGAATGAGCACAGAACCCTTCATGCTATTCTCCTTTCGTGTATACTCATATATTGTAAATGCTGTACTTTCGTTCGACATGAACTCATAAATATTACAAACTATGTTCATAATGTGTGCAAATTACAAACAAAGCCGTTTTTATTAAGTTCCCAAGCCTTTCTAAACTACCGAATGACGTGACGTTTTACGGTACTACAAAAAATGTTTTGTGAAATCCTATTATTTTTACATCACTACATTAGCAAACACGCTGCTATGAAATAGCACCTAATTTACCAGGTTTGGGTTTAATTTTGTTATCTTAACACTAATTCAATAGCACCAAACTTAATTCAACTTGAAAAGGAAATGATTGAATTATTGTTAGGCTTACGAGCACCGAGTCACATATCTGATGTTGACCTCCTACATCCCGTTACATGATATAAAAATAAAAAGGAAATAAATGAATAACTGGCAGGGGGTTATGTGTCACGAGTACACAACGGCAATCTTGAGCCATACTGCCTACATCCCGGTAAAGGATACGAAAATAAATCGATAATGAGTAAATTTCTAGGATCTCTACGCTAAACCAGTACGGATGGGGAGGAAAGGGAAAATGAAAATGGAAAATATACGTACAATGTAATTTGTTCTTCCTGGGTAAAACTATAGAGGAAATCATATCTCGGGTGGGTAGTCCTGTTGCCATTACTTTATGTACCCCCTCATTTTATCTGAGAAAATGCTACAGAATTCCACGTAAGGTTGTGCTAAATCATCGTGAATATCTCAAGTAAATATTAATTATATCCTACTAAAACTATTAAAAAGAGTTTTATGTAACTAGAAACAAGTTACTGTCTGCAAAGTAATGTACTGCATTTATTTCATCAAGCGTTCAGTTTTAATAATACAGTATTTCATTGCCTACGACCAATTATAGACAATTTAAAACTACCTTTAATTAGTTTAAAAATATTACGTTTCAATTCCAAAACGAATCGATTAGCTACTAAACGAAACGTGGCATTTAAAAATGTTTTAAAATGAAATTGTTGATTAAAAAAATTGAAATTCTCTATGATTAGACGAAATAATCAAATACATTCATAAGAGATTGGCGTAAAATCCTAAACTGTCATTTTACATATGTGTGTAATTTCGTTCCTATAAATCAGAACGGAAATTGTTACTCATAGGCAGCGTAATCAATCAAAAATATGATTTAATATGAAGTAGGTTTCTTTTATATTAACCAGACTTTGACTTGTACTTAGACATAACAAGTGGTCCAGACTTGAAGGGGTGAAATTGAAACCAAAAACGGAAACTACCCTTATTGGGGTTGTTTGCAACACGTGTCATGTTTGTGCTCGTTTTAGAACCTGATATTGAGGTTATAAATTAGTGGACGCAGGGGCGGTACATCCGGTGATGTCTAGGGTCAGGAAATTCACGGTTTCCAATTTTACTTTTCACTAATTAAGAGATTTAATTAGGTTTTACAAAATTCTATTTCACCCTAATGAATCCAACTGATAAAATTAAGTTTCAGTAATTACTTTTTAATTTCATTTCCTCTCTACAGGTATAATAACTTATAAGTAGTATCTTATAATTTCATATGTAGGTTCCAAATAAGACTTGGAGAATTATGTCAGATCACAACTCAACATATTTTACAGCTAAATCTCCTTTAAATAAGACTATTGTGTAAAATTTAAAGCCTTATCATTTTGGATGCTTTCAGGTAAGATTAAGGCTACATAAATTAAGATTAGGCATAAGATTAGGCAGGTACATAAAAACCTCTGTTAGAGGATATAGGATAATTATGGCTTAAGATGTGCAGGGTAGCGTGCAGGAAGTAGACTTAATCTCTATCAAGGCACTACTATAGGTGCCTATCCGCTATATGCCCTCGTAAAAAAAGTATAAGGAGTGGTAGATGAAGTGGTAGATAAGGTGTGGATGTGCAAAGGACATAGTTATTCCCAATTTGAAAGACATTTTCTTCTGCATGTGCCCCATACGTTATGAACGGTGGCTGTTAATACGATTTTAATTTTCTTGGCTGAATATCAAAATAATTGGTATGATGCTAATAAAAAACACTGGCGTTCGTTGTGACCAAGTATTTATTTTATTACATCAGATGGACCAAGAGATCCTATTTCCCCTGAACTATTACTTATAGCAGCCGGTATTTATCATGTCTCATGTGATATGGCTAAAATATTCCATTTTCTTCTGGACTTCTAGTTATAGTAAACGGTATTTACCATGTCTCACCAGATAAGCTATTAACGTTTTTTCTTTTTAATATAGGAGATACTTCTGTTTCTTTCCTATTCGGCGTCGAACTACCTCGTTGCTAACGTGACCAATATAAGATACTTTAAGAATGCGTCGGTATGAAATATATTACAGTAATCAAAATATACTAGCATTTTTTAAATACACTAAAACGTCATACATTAAGACTGGTAGGTTGTAAATGTATCAAAATGGTATGATTATACACTAATCTTGGAGGTCCCTTACAGTGTATTGCACGTTGCCCTCCCACTCTTTTCTAATTCCTACTACACGACTGTCTTAATGTATACCAAGATTATAACGAACCAAACAAGCGGTCGTTTAAAGTTTAAAAACGTTTTCGGTTTAAGTAATCTATCGTAATAAAAGTGTTAAATGTCAGATTTAAATTTATCGTTTTCGCAGGTAGAAACTTTCAACAGTTTCTTTTAAGTAATCTTAATGGCAATTTGTTAGATCCTTAAGCAAAAGTTGTAGCAAAAGTTAAATGTTTAAAATGATCAGCCGTCAAGTCAAAGTAAAATATGTAGGCCTATTAGCGATTAGTTCTTGCCGATTGAAAAGGCTGAATGATAATTTCGTTAAATATCCAGACGTAAGCTAATTGAAAGAAGAAAAAGCGTATTGATTTTATTCAAAATTTTCTTTCTGAATATCAAGTCATCTATTTACGATATTATCTGTCATTTCTTTCTGTTTCACAATTGAGCTCTTTCTATCTCAATTATATATTATAATCGATTAGCATGTGTTTTTATATTTGCCACAAGAGAGGAAATGATTGTAAAATGTAGAGGATATAAGACATCGTGTGTGTAGGGTCACGAACTAATGCAGATCTACTATATATGGCCATAAAGAGGTGCAGCCCGTTACATTACCCGGTAAGAAGAATCATAAGCAATTGTAAGACTGCGATAAGATCATAATGATCGTCTGAGGCCGCTGAAGGAAATTCATTATAAGTCGCGAACTAATGTAGATCTACTATATATGGCCATAAAGAGGTGCAGCCCGTTACATTACCCGGTAAGAAGAATCATAAGCAATTGTAAGACTGCGATAAGATCATAATGATCGTCTGAGGCCGCTGAAGGAAATGCATTGTAAGTCGCGAACTAAGTGAAATACAATATAAATTTAAACGCACATTAAAATCAATCCACAATCTTGTAGAAACGTAATCCGTTACTCACAAACAAAGCTTCGGCCCCGGAATGCACGTGACGCGATACACACAGTCCTCGTTGACAGATATTTGATGGATTAGAAACTGACGAACGATTCTTCAAATCCCGTCGAGTGTAAACATCTCACTAATAACAGCTCATTAACTCTTTACAACATGAAAAAACACTCGCCACATTAATGCAATGAAAATTAGGGTTTATGAAATGTTGAATAGGGTTTTCGGATGGTTGGATTTGGAGACTGTTAAGAGAAGACGAAAAGACATTTTTTGCAAAGCTTTATTTAGACCTTAGGTGTAGTCTTCCTATAAATTTATAAATTATAATAGATGAATAACAAGCCAAAATCTCTTCTCAGGTGAAGAGTTTATATAGAGGAAATATTTTAAAAAATCAGAACTATTTCGTTTACTTTAAGATGATTATAATAAGAAACTAGTTGCATAACACGAGAATTTTAACTTTTTTTTTAAGTAATTTTTTGTATTGATAAAAGATATTTAAACATTTTATGTTATAATAAAAAGTCTACTTTCACACTTTTTCATAGGAGGCGTTAACGAGCCTATTAATAATTAATATAATATTTCGTAATAAATATTGGAATACATTTTATCGTAATTATTAAAAATTGTTTAACCCCTAATATTTGATTTGATTTTTTTGTTGTTGTTGTTCTTAATTGAAAGGAACATACAGACTAGTATCCCCTGAGAGAAGGAGGTACTCAGCTGTCGTAAACAAAGCCACATTCTTCAAGCAAACCTGCTTCTATCCTGGTTTTAGAAAATAAACCTGTCCTTTATTGGACTTATTTGTAATACGGTGGATAAATAATTAAAAGTACACAATAACCTATAACGAAAAATATTTTCATTTTAACCTGTTCAACATTTCGGCTACCAAGTAACATCCTCAAAAGCATAACAACCAAAACAGATGCTTGAAAGATCAACTTTGACATCAGAAAAATAACTAACAGTCTTAGTTGTTATGTCTTTGATGGGTGTTACTTAGTAACAGAAATGTAAAAAAGGGTAAAATAAAAATATCTGGCGTTAAAAGTTTTTGAGTATTATTTATTAAGTATACCTGCTTTCTATCCTTTACACCAGTTCTATAGTAAACGTAATAACAATATAAAACTTAATTTTAAATTAACTCTCTCTCTCTCTCTCTCTCTCTATATATATATATATATATATATATATATATATATATATATATATAGTAGAGTCTTGATAAATTGAGGTTATTAGACCCTCCCGGAAAAACGAAAACTGGGATTAACCGAAATACGTTCCCTATAAATACGTACATTAGAAAAAATATGTGATCTAACACTAATAATATAATTAAGAATGCACAAAATACGTTTATAGAACTTTATTGATAGTACTCAGATAAATTTAATGTTACCTTATAACACATTGCTCATCACGTTCTATATATATTTTTTTTATGTTGTGAAGTGTCTTCTGCTTACCCGTTCGTTTCCCTGCTGCGGTGTCGCGTAGACGTCTTAACAGAAGCATAACTGTAGGCGTGGTGTCTGTTGTTCAATATAGCGTAGTGCAGTTTACAAGGCGGTCGTTCCTTCACCGTGATTATTTTTTCTTCTTGTACTCTCTCGGTCGAACCTTTATCTTTATTCTCGGCATCACTGCCTTCAGTAGTTTTTTCTACAATTTCAATAATCGTAACATCAGTTATTTCAAATGGTTCGTCCTTACTCATCCATATATTTACGGAATTTCCACAACCTGATAAATTCTTGATAAGAAAAAGATATCTATTTAATCTTGTGGATCAATAACACGGTCGACAGTTGCAATATACTCAGGATTTTATTCCACGAATTACTTTTGCAGTAGGCTCGTAGCTTTTACGGGTAAAAATAAAGGACGGATTTAGGCAAAGCCCATTTGATCTTCATCAAGATGCGAAGGTACATTGTCTAGCAGTAAAAAATTTGAATTGCTTTTCAAATAGATAAAATTGTCAAAAATAGATAAAATTCGTTGGCTCAAATTTAACGGAAGCTCAAAAAATAGTGAATCGGAATTTCTAGACCTACTGAATATATATCAAAATAATAGGATACTCAAATACAAGAACTATTTACTAATTTTTATTATTCAAAACTTTTCGTTGGCAAACAGTACCAAAATCATCAGAAATGAATATATATATATATATATATATATATATATATATATATATATATATATATTATTGAAATCATAGATGCTACTATATAATGCTAAATATAAGTCAGAATTCTAAGTAAAATAGAAAATTATAAGGAATAAAGATTCCTTTTGATGCATTATTTTTTAATTATCATTTTGTGTTTTATCATGCATCATTGCATTACTTTACTCATGACCACTTTTGAGGTTTCCCTTGTTATTTTCATTTATTTGAATAAATGTTGTTAAATTCTAAGAAAGAAAGATCCACTCTTCAGTACCGCAAATAACAAATAAAGTTTTGATTAAAATATTCTAACAAGGTTAAGTACTAATTCCTTATTCGATCTGTTTATATTTTTCTATCCTTAAACATTCCCAAATCTGTTTTTTTTTTTTAAATTTATCAGTCAATAAAGAATACCTTGAATAATTTTCTAAAATTGTAATAATCTTTATTCAGAATCATAAGTAGTAGTAAAGCATATTAATAACTATACAATATGCATTAATTTGATAAGTTGAACAAACCTTCCTATGTTTTTCATAAGATTTTTAAAGAACGATATTTAAATAAAAAAAAAAAACATTCTATATTAAAAGACCTAGTCTAAGAAAAACTGTTATTTATGTATCTATCTTGTCTTGCTACAAAGGATAAAAGAATCTCTGAGTGAAACCTAAGAAATATCAAGGTACATAATTGTTTCATACAAACGATAAACAAAATAATTCTAACGCTTTTCCTGGTAAATTAATTAAAACAATTAATTCGATGAAAAGAAAATTAAAAGCAAAATTAATTCCTGATAAAGAATTTAACTAAAAGGAAAATATTTTCACAAAGGTAGAGAAGAGTTAGGATTTTTTATTAGTAAGGTAATCGAAATGTCTCGTCGTCAGTTTTTCTTCTTGTATTTTTGGGGTGGATATTATCTGAAAACATTAATTTAAACAAATATAATAGTTTAAATTTTATTCTGAATACAATTATTTGCTTATTTAAATTATTTATTATAACGCCAAACTCTTTTTAGATAATTTGCATTATCGGATAGCATATCCCGGTTGGGAGCAGGTGTGTACAGATTAAAGTCATTGCCCACGCGAAGTCATAATTTCCCCCTAAACCAGTAACAGGAGATTATTATATTTTTTCATTAGGCCTTCCCATTCTCCTTATACCTCTCTATGATCTTGATGAAGCCGCCTCCTTTAGGTTCGCAATCCTGCTACGTGATGCTATGACCCCCACCTATATCCTTTAACACGAAGGTTCATACTATTGCCACTATATTGATAAATATTTTATACAATTCGTTAATACTGATATCACTGTTAGTACTTACCAATAGACGCTCTGATTGGTTGATTTGAAGCTATTGAATAATACGCTCTATATAAAGCTTAAAGATTTCTCTCAAAATTTCAGACTTTTCCTACAGTTTAGATAAGAATACACTGAACGATTAAATAGAGTCGGTTTCCCGATACGTGTCACCTGAAGTTACAACTAAGGCAAGTCAAATAACTGTACCTACATTATGTGCGGATATTTTAGCTGTTTAAGTAATTTAAAATACAAGCTTAATTTCTTAATATTCTTAAAACAGAAGTTACCTTATCTTAGTATACTAAGTTCTATAAGAGAGAACTTTAGCAACAAAATGGATATATATGATCGTTTTTAGGGTAAAGAATCAAAACATCTGTATATAAAGTTGAGTATATGTGCCATTTTGTCATAACAAGTACTATTTCAAGTGATAAGACGTATATGACTGAAGATAAAATGTTATTCCCCCTTTTCAAGACAAACCACACACTTTTGTTTTGGTTGCACAAAGCGAATTTTTTAAAATAAAAAAAGAATACAGGAACCCGGCTTTGACAGAACATGTTTTTATTAAAACACTCTAAGAATAAATGAAATTAAAATTTGACAACAGACTAACTTATTCAATTTATTCCCGTCTACAATGATCCAGGAGGGTTTTTCTTTAGGGAAATCAGAAGGAGGAGCTTTTGTTTATGTTTCACCATTTCTCTCCCTTAAATAACTTCTCCCGACATTCCAACTGCAAATGTTCTACCCTTATTTTCTTCTCGAATTATAATTTTTCTTAAAGTTTTGAAAAATTTTATAAAGACTCTCTTATTTATTTTGTTACGTTTTATACCTTACCTTGTTTCAGTAAAAAAACGTCTTCAAAACGACCGTCATTATTTCAACTCGTTCAAATTTAAATTGGCCAAGGCATTAGAAGAAACAGAAATATTTCAGAAGAACTACGCTTATAAAGTACCGATATTGAGTCTCATGTGTAGTGAAATATCAAGTTTATATAGGTGTTAAATACAACTGTTACTTATATCACAAACTGAAAATGAGCAATCACATTAAAATTGTAAGTTCCATTGAAACCATTATAACAATAAAATCAGCCATACCCAATAAATTTATTATAATAATTGAATCCGTAGAATAAAATAACTTACACAACTATTAAATTCATCAAATTATTTAAATCCTTATTTGATATGGTAAATTTCCCAGAGCAACTACATTCATCATATTCAATAAAACTATGCCTTATTAAATTTGACCATACCCATGATATTCATCCTAATAATTAAATTCATATAATAATAAAATTCCCCTTAACCAAGTTAATCATATTCAATAATTCACCAATCATATATTATGAGTCTATTATTATATCACTTATTATCATATAATATGTGAGTCTGTAGCATCACATATTATATTCTCCATATTCTTTAAATAAAATATACTAATGGTATAATTTATTTAATTGTTAAATTTATCATCAAAAGTAATATTGGCAATTAAAATTCCTCGTCATTTATAAAATTACCACCTCATTTGAGTTCTAAAAACTTGTATAGTAAACCCATTATTAGTCAGTAAAATCACCACAATTATTAAAATCATTTCAAGAATTGAATTTGTGAAACCATTTATATCACCAATTCCACAATAATTACATTGGCCAAAAACCACATAACAGATTAAAAATCACATGAAATTTTTAAATTCACCATCACCATTATAATTGCCATATTAATTAAATTCAGCATTGCCATTTAATTAAAACACCTTGAAATTACTGAACGTGTTAAATTTATCCTCCTTTTTTAAATCTTTTTAATTGTTAAATCCGTTAAACAATGAAATTCACCCTCCATAACCATTAAAATCACTTAATAATTTCGTCACAACCGTTATAATCGCGGTACATGTTAAATTCACCACAAAATAGCCGCTCATTACCACCATTAGATTTTTGTCGTCCATACAGTCCCTACGAGCGTCCTGTGGTAGCTTTGCCACGTTTAAAATTGTCACTTTGTATGTTACTTTATTAAATTTAAAAGCAACTAATAATTGATAATGATTATGGAATGCGAATATTTTTTTTTTTAATATCGTAGTATTTAACCGAAAATGTATGCATTTGTATACAGATGATTAAAGCAATTATGAATAATATTCCAATTTTACAATTTTTAGCCTTTAAAATCAATATCTTGCGAAATCGTTTCCTAGTGTGCGTCTAAGTTACTCTGGATATAAAAGTCTCTGCCTTTTATAGTTTCGACTCTACGTTTATTCAGTCACTTACTCAGGACAATGGTTCTTAAATATATAGATTCATGTTAAATTAAATTCTTTAGTATGTACATAATCAACGCTTTGATACTAAAATATATTTTAATGATTAGAAAGCCTTTCTTGATAAGATAATAAAAAATATATTTTAAGAAAAAGAATGGAAAATGTTACTGATCTCGAACAACGGTAATAGAAAAATACTACTAGTCAAGGTAGGCTAAGAATGCACACATGCTCAACAATATATATATATATATATATATATATATATATATATATATATATATATATATATATATATATATATATATATATCAGGATTTATCCTTAAAACTTTGTTAATTGACTATTGATTATATAACTGTTCATTTATTCAATTGAATATGTAAATAGCATCTATGCATAGAAATCAATAGTAAAACGGTAGTTCTATATGTTCGTATCGTTTGAATTTATCTGTCCTCACATCCGCTTCATATTGTTTCCCAATGCAACCAGTCGTGATGCATTACAGCAAAACTCTCATTTAGACTCTCGTTTTATCGTTTACACTTCCGAATTTCTTACTCGTTACAAAGCCTTCTACATCGTTCTAGTTTTAGAACATAAGTAGCACCTTCTTTTATCTTTATATCATACTTATTGCTTTTACGATTAGTTAATTTTTTAATGCGATATCCTATTCACAGTTTTTTTCCAAAACATATTCACACAAATTACTTCAGGTGCACTTTGTTGATAAATGTGGTTGTATAGGAACTTTCTATATCCTTAAAACGGCATAAAGGATATTTAGGATCACATAGTTCATAAAAACAACACATTGAATGAAATCGAACTATGTAATTCGTTTCAGCTTGTAAATCATTATTAACTCATATTAAACTACTTCAGCATATGCAACTAAGAACTTACTGCTACTGCTTTTTGTGTTTCAGCATATGTAATTAAAGCTTAAGCCTGCTAAGACCATATTCTAGAAGATACATCGGAAACTTTAGTCCAAAGCTAGGAAATAATCTACCCCCAATTTTGATAAATAGTTAATTATGCGAAGGAGTTGTGCCGAATACGTCTTCCCCCACATAAACATTTCTTTTTATGTCGCCCTTTTTCTATTTTCGTTTACCTACATTTTCAGCCTTATTTTGTAGAAACAAGAACAATGTGGTAGTTCGTTACTTACATTAAATCACAATGTTGGTTTTTTAAATGTGTTAAAATCTTTGTTGAAAATTTGTGTGTGCCCAACAAATAAAATTTGTAGATAAAAACTGTTGCACACCTATAAACATATGACTTTCAAAATATCAAATTTTCAATTTTCTTTTTCAAACTATTTCTTAAATATAATATAATCTTAAAAAGCTGAAAACTCACTCAGTAAAGTATTTTAGAAGATTTTAATCAGAAAATCGCTTTTGACATTTTAATAGAACGAAATTATTAGATTGATGAGTCGTGTCAATTCTAGGCACATTTTTTTATTGAAGTTATTGACTATGATAATTTTAAGGTCATGTTTAAAAGTTACTGGGTGGACGTCTGTTTGAAAATTATTATTTTATAGGTGAACGATTGAGGGACAATTTTAAACGTATATTTAAATGTTATTGAGTGGACGTCAACTTCAAAATTATTGTTTAATAAATTAACGAGTTAGTGTCAATTTTAACTATATATATATATATACAGTACTTTAGGCTAAGTTTTAAAGTCTAATTAGGGGATGTCAAATTTAGGCATAATGTTATATACAACTTTTATTTGAGCTTAGCTTGTTAGCTTGTGAGGCTAGGCTAAAACAAAAAAAATACATACACAAAACTCACAATTTAATATTTTATTGACTCATACGCGTTTCTCATCGTCATTAGTGGGTGCTGTTATTACAATTTCTAACTTAACAACTCTTATATTGTTTTATAGATCATTTAGTATATATAATCACTTAGTTAAACATGAAATACTACCTTAGTTAAATATGCAAAGGACAGATTTTCTTTTAAAAAAATATAATAGTTTGTTGTGTAATTTTATCTTTATATACAGACTAATTTAAATAAATCTATCACATTACAAACTTAAAATTATCCTGTTCTGAAACTATCAGCTCTAAGGGATGATACGAACAAAGTAAGATGAAAAGAAAAAAAAGTAACAGAAAATTTGGAGTGGGAATACCCAACGTGTTTCTCATCGATCAAGTGGAGGCTGTCACTCGCCGTAATTACTTCTTTACTCTCGTGCCTGTGCTCTCTCTTTCTCTCCCTCCCGGTGTCAAACTCATAATATACTGCCTACTCAAACTGACGTCGATCGAGCTTATCCGAAAAGCGCTACGGGCTTGTTCAAGAGAAGAATTTGAAAAAGCTTTTCCAACCTTTCAACCGAAGCGTGGTCAGTAAACAATTACGGTGTCAGATTTTTAAAGATAGACGTATATCCACTGTATTACTTAACAATCTACGTATATATTTGTTGAAAACATGAATAACGTTTAGCTTTTTTCTTCCCAGCGTTAAAATCACTTTTTGGTTACTTTAACCGGAGGTAAACACTTCTTATAGAAGGTTTTAGATTCATCAATTTGAAGCAAATTTGATTGAGAAGAGACTTAAACCCGTAACCAAACAATTATTAGAGAAATGATATTAACTTATTATACTTGAGTAGAAATCCCTCTAAGCGATTGCATCGCTGTTGTTTCCCATGTAAAATAAGTTTGATAGGCTTTGAGTCGTTGCAGATTAGAAAATTGTGTAGAGACGGCACCGGTTGTAGTTCTATAATTATAAAACACTCGCAATGCAATACCTTAGATCTCTTAGATAAAAAACTAATGAAAAGGGTATGTGACATATAAGATCATTTGGTGCTACATAAATATATTCAATTTTTTGGGGAGCTTAGAAAAGGTTCCACAAATGACATCAGATTAGCTGAAATGTTTACAAAATTAAGACTGAAGTGTACTTTTCAGACAGCTGTTACAAAAATGATAAACGTTAAACAGTAAGCTCCATTTATAGGAAGATTTAGAGATGAACAGCAAGGACAAACCACTCATGAAATGTGACCGGTAAGAAGCTGAGTCATTCGTGTTTCTCGGTAAAGGAAAAACGTAAAAGAAAGAGCTAGCGTACTATTCTTCTGACAGTAATGTTTTTAGAAATAAAAGGGCAATTTCTCCAACACTGGTTGGAATAGTGTTGATCTACTGTTTTTCAACCCATTCGTAGTTAATAAAGGCCCGGTTGTGGTTATAAAGTTTTGCTGAATTTTAGACAGGATTTGCATACGGTAAACACACTAGTAGTAAGGCAGGAACAGAAATAATGACTATGGGGGAACATAAGTTGCTGATAATTATTCAAAAGTTTTTTATACATTTTACATCTATCACTTTTAAAATATTTTGTTGTAAACAGCTATATAGAGAAAATAAAATTGAAACCAAGCTAAAACGTGGCTCAAATGTTTTAAAACAAATTATTGGTTATTTTAAATACTAGTTTCTGGAAGGAATCGTTAACAACCGTATTTAGTCAAAAATTCAAATGTTTCAATTGATTTATATCTTAAATATTTTTAGCCGAAGCTTATTTTAATCATATTTAAAAAAGAGATATTTGATAACAATAACCGACCGCGTAATCGCAATGTACAGAATTGCCGCATTGAATTCAATGTATTGCTGTCACAAGTGTTTACTAAACGATATGTAGGCCTAGCATTACAGTGAGTCATTTTAATTCTATAGCACTACAACTACAATGTGATTGAACTACATGGAAATCATGAGTGATTACTTACCAAATTTTTGCAAATCCTGACAGTTTTATGTACTGTAGAAAATTTTGTAACTAGGTCTTCTATTTGTTATACTATGGGAGCATAGGCCTACTGCACGTCATAATTTTCCATTCCAATGCAAATTTTATTAAATGCCAATTGAATCGAACATATTCTTTTTAAATATGTATATCCTGTAAAAAACTTCATAAAACACTTAAACACATAAAACTTCATCATAAAACACTTTATTTATTCTTATTACACTTTCAAATCTATCTACATTTTCACAAAGAATCCGTCAATATAAGATTGTCTGTAATATTTTAGTAAAATATTGTCGTTAAAATTTTCATATTCATTAATTTTTTTGCAAAAGCCTCGGCTTTTTGGCGTATTAATGAGCTATCAACTCGAGCATCTTATTTTGCGAACATTTTTAAAACATAATATCAAAGCTGATTCCACTTGTGGATCCTTCTCGGAAGGATTTCTTTTGCTGTCATCAATTTCATTACACTTTGATAATGACAAAGTGGAGTCTTTGTTCTTCAGAATTTTACATAAGAGAGTTTGCGAAACGCCAGGTTGAGAAATAGCGTTTCTTTGACTCGTTTTTGTAATTCATCGTATCAATCTAGAATTGCGAGTTATTCTTTAAGACTTAAATCTTATCGTTTCTTTTGAAATTCGGATACACTTTGAAACTTCAAGTGGCACCAAACCTCACAAAATAAACGGAAAAGGATCTTTCAAAATTATATTACGTTAAATCACACTGAAATCATAAACTTATATGAAAATAAAAATAATAAACGGTGCAGTACTTTGCAGTAGTCGCGTAAACAAATGGCCACGAACTAGATGGACAAACAACTTACTGTACATTTTATGTAACGTGCAAGTGTTTAAGTAAAGTCAAGCAGGATATGAATGACATATGGATCACGTAGATAACAGGACTGAAGAACAGGATGTGTCGCCATATAGGTTACCTGATTTCTAAGAATATACGATACTTATAACATTTTTGTTTGCTCTGTGCAATTGAACGTATATTCTAAATTAAATGGTAAGAATAAGCGAAGATATAATTTCAGTAAGCGGCTCGAATAACCGAATGATAATCATAAACGCTATTACACTATGCGGCGGCTAATGTAATGTCAAGTGTTCTAGTGTTGCATGTTTTTCCAAATATAGAGAAGATGACGAAAGAAAATAGTAATTCTACTGAGAGAAAAGAAATTACTCGCAATACACTCGTGACAGAGAAATGGATATGAGAGAATAAAGTGAATTTTGGCAATGTTGAAGGTTGGTTTATAAATCTCCCTCTTTCTAGGAGGTGGGAATCTTACGACTCGCGTCAGAAGGATATACTTTTGTAAGTAAATTCCCTCTCTAAAGCTATACATAGCTATTTACGTAATGTAAACCTACATCCAAACTTAGGCTCTTGGAAACAGTAGTTTAAATTGTGCGTAAAATTAGGGTGTTATCATTGGGCTCCAGAGATGGAACTGGAGGAAATCTCAAAGTGCGCTTAACTGGGTAATTGACTCAAGAATGTTTACTCGCTCTCGATATCACAGAGGTGTATTTGACCTATACTTAACATAGGGTTGAAGAAATATTGAAATAAAACTCAACATTATTGAGAACCAAGAATCATTCAAAGTCAGAAAATGGTGATTGCAAGATAACTTTATATTAGCTTAAACTGCAGTTCAGTATTCATTCTGCTGTTTTATAAAAAGAACGTAATCGAATTTACAGTCATTTAATGTTGACCGTATTCTCTCATTCCTTTACATAGTTGCTACTAAAGATGAAGGCAATTTAAGTTATTATTTTTCGTTCTATAGCTACTGCAAAACCTTATCAACTTTGTTTCCATGGTAACAAGTTTAATACGTTTCCATTAACAGGGGGAATTTGTAAAGGGCTAATTTACACCTAATTAAACTGTGAGATAGACACTGTTTATTATTGTAGAAAGTGTATTACCAGGCAGGTTTTTAATGAAAAAACTTAATATTCAAGGCTGTAAACTTTTATTGTCTATAATACTAGTAATTTACTGTGTTTAAAGATTTTTACTAATAGGACAATCAAAATTACATCTGAGAAAAATCTTATATTGTAAGTAAAATAGTTCTTCTATTTTTCAGTGTAGTTTTCAGTATATGTGGGACACTACCTGTGCTTTTTTTAGTAATAAAGCAATTGGAAAGAGATAATGCATTATGACGACATATATTACATATTACTTACATATTACGTGAGGATGACAGATTTAAAAAATCAGACGTTTTTAAAATTGCTAGCACACGCGCGGTAATCGTTTGAAAGGGAGACCACGACCGCTGACTTCTGGACATGATGTCATTTCCCTATACACGGCCCAGGGAACGGTACATGTGTTTGCTTTTGATGCGTATGTGTGAAATAGTGAGTATCACACCTACGCAGCGGCTATTTTGAGTTCTCTTTTCAAATTGGACTTGGGTTGATTCTCATTCGGTTAATAACTTGAGAGCAACGGGAACTATTCTGAAAAAACAGTCTTCTATTCGAGGTCTGCTATGACGCCACAAAACATTTAAATGGTTAGGAAAGCTTTGACTTCTAGCATAAGTCGGTTGGTAAGAAATTTAATATTTTAATTTTAATATTTGAAATGCATATAGATTCATCTGAAAATGGCCCAAATATTGGAAAATGAGTTTTATATAAACTTAATAATATAAATCTGATTTTTTGAGTACCTACCTTTTATAATAGAAAATAAATTTAAAAAATCTACTAAACCGGTTAAATATCTTTTTTTTTAATTCTCGCTAATATTTTTATCATCCCAAAACCTCTTTATGTACAACATAATGGTTCTTCCACCTGAAGCAAGAGTCACTAAACTACTGGAAGAGCTTACTCTAGAACAGGGGTTCTCAACCTTTTAGTAACCACGTACCACTTGAAATTTTCAGATATTTTGACGTACCACCTTATATTTATGTATATATATTTATTTTTATAAATAATTATATATAATTTACATCTGGTCATGATTAGGAAAATAAAAATGCATTCTACAACTGTATGTATGTACATATAATTTACTTAGATACAAAATGAAATGTATCTTACATTAAAAACAATCTCAAATTAGTTCATTGAACACAGTCATTTAAATTTAAACAGATCCTAATGAGCTCGTTGTTGTTTGTCCTTGACCAAATTTTCTATATTTGAGTCGATTGAACTCAACTTGATTCTTAAGTCCTCTTCAACACTAATGCGGTTTCTGTATTTATTTTTTATGTACAGCAGTTCTGAAAAGCCCGATTCACATAAGTACGAGGTTACAAATGGAAGTAAAAAGATTATTGCTTGCTTGAACACTGATGGGTATTCAGTTTTTGTCCCCATCCAAAAGTCTATTAAAGATTTTTCTTTAAACGAATCTTTCATTGAGCTGTCACTTTTAATGTCGATGAAACACTCTTTTGAGTGACTAGGAAATTCCCCTGAAAATGAATTTCTAATCCACTCATATTTAGAAAAATCTTGATTAAAATATTTATCAAAACTCATTTGAAGGGCTTCCATATGACTAGTGATATCATCAGTCACTTCTGGCTTCAGAGAAATATCATTTTCTTCCAAAAATGCAGCAAGAGTAGGGAATGCAGAGAAATCCTTGTCCTATGCTTGAGAGCGAAACAGAACCAACTTTTTCTTGAAGGATGATATTTTATCGTTGGTAGTGAACGCTGTTGTACTCGGCCCTTGAAGTCCCATGTTCAAGATATTAAGCCTATCAAAAATTTCAGCCAAATACGCCAATAGTGATAGCCATTCTTCATCATTGAACAAGTGTTTCATGTCATGATTTTGTTCACTTAAAAACCTAAAGACTTCAGACCTCAGTTCAAATAGACGAGTTAGGATCTTGCCTCGTGACAGCCATCTAACCTCGGTATGTAGATGAAGTGTTTGATATTTTGCACCCATATCTTCACACATCAAAGAGAAAAGCCGTGAATTAAGAGCCCTGGCCTTAATAAAATTAATGACCTTCACGCTATCCGTTAAAACAGACTTAAGGTTGGCAGCCATACCATTGGAAGTCAAAGCTTCTCGGCGAATAACGCAGTGAGTACTTCGGCATTCTGGAGCAACTTTTTTTATTCTTGCTCCTAATCCACTGAAATGACCCGACTTAGCTTTTGCTCCGTCCGTGCACAAACCAACACATTTAGACCATGATATTCCCGCTTTCATAATGTACTCATTTATGACATTAAATATGTCCTCAGCTTTAGTGTTTGATTCAAGAGGTTTGCAAAATAAAAATTCTACCTTTACTTCACTTTGATAATCAAAACTTATGAATACGAGAAGCTACGCCATATTTGCTATGTCTGTGCTTTCGTCTACTTGCAGTGCAAAATAATTACATTCGCGCAGTTGAAGTAAAAGCTGTTCTTCAATACTCGAAGACATCTCAAGAATTCACCTCTTTCCTGTGTCATTGAACAACGGAATTTTCTCTATTTTCTTTGCTGCCTTTTCGCCTAATACTGCCTCGACCATATCTTTAGCGACCGGAAGTAAAAGTGTTTCGCCAATTGTATGAGGCTTCCCTTCTTTAGCTATTCTATAACTGGCAAGGTAAAATTTTGCCATGCAGTGATTTTCTCTCACACAATTCAGATTTTCTTTGAAAAAATTCAATAGGTTTGTCAACCAAATCGGGATGCTTAGTAGTCTGGTGCCGCTTTAGTAAGGAAGGCTTCATGCTCTGATTTGAAAGTGTTTCTGAACATACAACACATTGTGGAATAAGATTATCGTTATTTTCTGTGCCAGGTTTTACTATAAATCCTAACTGTAAATACGCTGCATCGTACTTACGATTTGGCTGAGGTTTAATCTTCTTTTGACTGTCCTTAGAGGTGGAGGGGTTAGTTAAATATCGCTTCATTATGTCCACTAAAAACTATGCTGAATTACTACTAAAAACTAAAACTAAACTTCACTTCATGGAACACAATCGAAAAACAGCTAACATTGGCATCAGAATGAAACTACTGGGTGAGAAAGTAACACAAAAGAACGTGAGACCAGCTCATACCACTGTCAAAACAAAACTGACGGGGTGGGATGGTCGTGATCGTGATGAGTGGCGGGGGGTGAGGAGTGGGAGAAGGAATTGAGTCACTCGGGTTGTTTGTGTAGTGGCAAGGTCAGCGTCAAACTGCCACTATTCTATGTAAAACACAGATGGAGGAATTGTATTCTTAACGCGGAAATGTTGCATCGTAACAGTTTTTATTGTTATTATTAATATACGACTGCGTACCACCTGAAATGTCCCCGCGTACCACCGGTGGTATGCGTACCACCGGTTGAGAACCACTGCTCTAGAACATGCCACATAAAGCAGTCCATGTGAGAAACAGTCATCTCTCAAATACATTCCAGCTACTTTTAAAGACTGTCATTGCGATTTGTTAATTGTCCTCGAAAACCAATCTTTATTTGGAAATTGCATTATTTTGAATTTAAAAGAGTATTCTGATGGAATTAGTGGTATGAAAATAGTCTTGTGAATTCCCTTGTTCATTTATTATATTTTCTTTCTTTAGTTTTGACTTTGAATTTCTAAATTTGATAAAATGTTTAATCGTTTTAATTTATTACCACAATGTAATATTTAATTTCGCTGATTCTTTGATTATCTCAAAACCTCTTTATATATAACATTGGTAGTTCTTCCATCTGGAGCAGGAATCACTAAACTGCTGGAAAGCCTAATCTAGAACATTTAACATAAAATTTTCCATGTGAGAAACAGTAGTATCTCAAATCAATTCCGGCTCTATGAGTTTTACCAGACAGTCAATGAATGTCATGTTAACTTTAGCTAAACTTAATTTAGTATTTTTTTAACATAATAGCTGACCCGACAAACTTCTACTTAGACTTCTGACCGACAAACTTCTGACCCGACTATACTTATAAATATTCAATTGTAACAAAAATGTAAAGTTAAAGAAAATTTTCAAAGTATAATGTTTGTTTCTAATATACAACAATATTTAATTTGTTTTAGATCATATCTAACAATGTAGTTATAGTTACTGAAAAACATCTATAGTTACCTCCCAATATATATGAAGTCATAGTTACTAAATAAATTTAAATAAGCATTTCTAAAGCAAGCGTAAATAATAGCCTAATTTCTAAGATTAAAAAAAAAAAACAAATCAGTCTAATTCTACATCTATTACAATCAAATAATAAGTTAAATCACACAAAGAATAGAATTCATATTTATTAATAATAATAATTTAGTTGGAATTATTTTATAAATTAATATATTTATTAACTTATAACATGAAGTCATTTAACAACTCAACAGCATTTTATTTAATACTATACCTTAAATAAAGTAATATAACGTATGACTTAAAACAGCTGTTATGCAAACTAACCTAAACACATATAAAAATTGTTGTATGAAATCTTATTTTCACTTAATTCAAGTATCAGCTGTATAGCCTGATTATCTATTGATTATTAGTTTCATCTATATTAATAATTCTAATTTTCAATACAGGTTACTGAATCCTCGGTCAGAAAAGTAGGCGGTAGCATTTTTAATTTCTTTCTTGTTTTTTGAAAAATATAACGACTTAGACCCCTTAAACCGGACTCCAATTATGAAGACCTCTTCCCAGGAGTGTGTTTAATAACTTCCCAAATTTTAATGTCGATCGGATGAACGGTTTACTTTACACAACCAGGTAGATGTAAATTCTGTGTATTTTTTAAGGCAAATTTCTACACGGCTTTTTTTATTTCTACCCCTTGAAATTAAAATTTTGGCAATCCCTTTCTTAGTGAGCTCCTTCGTAGTACAAAGAAGGTTCCCTCTAAATTTAGTTTCGGCTCTGCGTTGATCGGCGGACAGTCAGTTAGGACTTCAATTTATATATAGAGAGATTTACTTAAATGAATTGCCCGACATTTAATAAATTCAGATATAAAACTGAGTAATACAAAACCCAAATTCCAAAAGATATAAATAAAGTTAGTAAAAAGTTAGTAATGCTCTAAATAAGAGACGACTTTACACAGATTTGCTTCTCAATAAAAGTTGTACAGTTATAGGGTAATTATATTTCTTTCTGTATCTGTGCTTTTCCTTATACACTTTACTTTTGATCACAGATCACGTTTTAAAGATAAAATACTTGGGTGAACATTTCAGAGATCTCTTAAACAAGTTTATCTTGAAACTTTTCAAATTAAAGCTAATCGTTTCTATTCTACCAGTTACAGAAAATTATTTTGACATAAATTTGTACTTTAAGCGTATTAAACAACTTTACTTATTGAAAATATGTCGTTGATAATTTGAAAACCTTATGGCCTATTTTTATATTCTACCCTATTAATGGGAGCTTGTGTCCCTTTTAGATCGCATTTTAATTGGGTAGTTACATAAATCAATAATAATAATTATTTTTTCTAAAATGAAATGAGAAATATTGGTGGAAAACATATTAACTTGTTATGAATAAATTTATATTTGAATCTTGAACTCTAGTTCAATCAACTTATTATATTTACAATTAAATATAATTTAATTTGTAGCTGTATTTGAAAGAAATGTTTGTGTGTGTGTGTGTAATATATTCTTATATAAATGTTTCATTATGATTAAAGTTCAAACAGGTACAACTGAACTAGAGCGTATAGCACAACTGGTGAAGAAACTGACCATATATTTACAAACTTTAACCAGATTACACTCAGCATTTATGCACTTTATAATTTTTGACAGAATGTTTTGGAAGTGACATATGGTGATTCTTTATTTAAATAATGTTTTGCACCAGAAAATGAAAACTCCTATAGCCTTATATGTCGAAAATACAAGCCGAAATCAGAAGAAAGAGAGGTGTAAATTTTTTATCTCGGTGTTAGTAAATAGCTTTTGTATATCATGGACCTTGTTATTGGCTACAAGTTCTAATTTATTTTTTTCTTATAATACTTCAACAACCTTAGACTGCATTTTGAGTAAGGCTTTATATGCTAATGTTCTGGTTTATTTCTAAACATAGAAATAAAGATAGATAAAACGAAGGGATCTAGGGAATGAGTGGGAAACGAATGTTTTCTTAGGTTATAATACTGAATATGTACTTGGCGAAGGAGAGAACAAGTGAGGACATAGATAAGAAGAATGATATAGGCAAAAAATATATCACGAAGGACAAAATAATACTAACAAAAAAAGAATATCCGCAAAGGAGCCAGATTAGGAGAGCAATGTAAATCTTCCTTTGCTGACCAAGTAGTTATTGTTATAGTAACTGAAACACCAGCGTAGTACACTAACAAATTATTTTTTTTTTTAATCGTAACTATAACAAAAAACTCACCGATATTAGACACGGGCATTTCCTGCACTTGATTCTCTTTCTACTCAACACAGTCTTACTAGTTTACTATTGTAGATTTGACAGATGCGCTTTTGTTACTAAAAATAAAAAATCAAAAATCAGTTGAACTTTTGATAGTGGTGGTCCCCAAAAAACTCCATTTGTCTCTATGGATTACTGGATGAATAATAAATTTATTTTATAAAATGTTTTAATGTTACATTACTCCTGTCTTCCCATGCGTGTACGATACGTTATTGAGCTAATAATACCAGACAATAACAACATAAATTCAAGGAACTGTAAACTATCCGCCAGCAATTACGGAGTCCGAGTGAGCTCCGTACAATTGGTTTTAGAGCATGTAGTAAAACTCTTGCCACAGTTAATTACCGGGGTCAGTTTGTAACCGGGCAAACTGAAACAGCAGCTTTCACGTTACAAACTGCTGATTTGGCGGTTACAAAGTTTCCAAATGTCGGAACTTCTGCTCTCATAACTTTGGCTACACTGAGATTAACTTACATAAATCTAATTAGCCGCATTAGCAACACTGTGTCTAGCGTGTAGGCTACTTGTTTTATGTAAGGTTTGTTGAGAAAATAATATTCTTAAACTTTACCACAAACGAGCTGTAAGTAACACATTTCCCCTATATCCTTAAATGATTCATTATTTGCAATAAATTAAATTTTTTCTCTTAGTATTTTGTTTTTCTCCTTTGTTCTTCTAATCACTTACATTATCCTCCTTCTTCCTTTCCTTCGTCTACTTCCTTCTATCTTCCCCTTCCCATTGCTATTCTCATTCTTCTTTTCCCTCCTTTGCCTCTCTTCACTCACCTTCTCCCTTCCTTTTAAATTTCATTCACGTATTCTTTATATCTCCCAATTTATGCTTTTTATTTTTCCTTCTTTTCTTCTGCTTACTCCCGTTCATCCATTGCTCTTCTTTTTTCCTTTTTTAATTTTTTATTTCTTCTCTTTCATTTTTCTTCTACTCCTTTTTCTGTTATATTAATTCTTCAAGTGATAACCATATTTACTTTGGGATTAAGTACGATTATTTCTATTTATTTCTTGTTTCCTCTCTACTCTTTATACCCATATCTATTCCTTTTTATCTAGCCTATTTTATCTTTATTATGATTTCAATTTTGTTGCGAACTATACTAATGTCTATGATATCCTTATTCTTAAGAATTTTATTTCAGAAGATATTCTCCTCACGTGTATCATTTCCATTGTTTTCCTTCAACACGTTACCACAAGTTCCGTAATTAACCTTGTTAATTTTATTTTCTTTTGCAATCGGTTGTCGAGACTCTTTTATATTTAAATTTTAAAAAGTCTTTTCAAAAGGCCTTTTAAAACAGAACGTAGCAAGAATCAAAATTTCTTAGCAAATTTGATTTACGTATAGACGCTACCGTTCCGGAACGTAGAGGAAATTTTGTTCTAAATAACATTACGATATCTCGACCGTTCTCGCTGAATTTTAATTCTTTTTATGATATATTCAATGCCTGAGTCTATTTTACTTTAAATCTCTAAAAATGCCATGAGGTGAGTTTCACATTTTGTCTGGGATTGAATAAATATATTGTAGTACCCTAAGTAGTGTACAGTCTAATATTATTTTTATTTTAACTCGAATCGAAGTCCTGCCAAATCTAACACTTCTGGCGGTCAGGCTCTCAAGATCCAAATATATCTTATGTGTGCATGCTTAGAATCCCAACATATAATGTGACATCACAGAGTAGAGCGTTTTACTTAAATGTACGGTATTCAAAAAAAAGTAAATAGGCCTTAAGACCTAGGTTATGTTATCGTTTTTCTAATGCCTTCATGATTTTATCTTGTTAATCAAATTCTTTTAAATTAGTGCTATGAGTGTAGTACGACTACCATCGCTTTGAATTATTGGTTTTTTACATTTCTACACACACGTTTGTAGTTACTAGTAACTATAGCCTATTAAATCATAATCTCTATCCTCTATGGTAGTCAGACGATGTTTTATGTCATATAATCAAAGTAGCTAAAATACTTCAATAACACGTTTTTCCTTCCTCTGCTTTCCGTTCTTACTTCCACCGCTTTCCGTTCTTCCTTCCACCGCTTTCCGTTCTTCCTTTCCACCGCTCCTTATAAAGGCTTTCCACTTGCTTTTCAAAAACTTGTGCAAACGTGACACAGGTTAATGTTTTTTATATAAACTGCAAAAATTAAAATAAAACTAATTGTTGAGCAATGTTTTTAGCCTGGTTAGTAGCACACCATCTCTCACAACCAATAACTTTGCCGCATTCTCCTCTCAATGAGAAAACTACTACTATTTTTACCGACCTACAGCAACAGTCGAAGGTAAACGAACCATAAAAATGTCTGAATATTTAAAGCACGGAGTTTTTAATTTTCTCATTTTCCCTCAATCCCGGGTTACATTAAACCATTAGAGGTAAATGAAAACCAGAAAACAATGCCAGGGTGGAGGTAGGGTTTTTGATTAGGGTTTTAATGTTCAGTCACCGATGTGTTATTGCGATACAGAATGGAAAAACAATTTTCGGTTCAACAGTCACTCCGCTTATTTGATTTTATGGAATGTTTACACTCCTAGAGTTACACAAATCTTTATTTATATGTTATCCTCCGTTTCATGGTTTCTACTGATTCGAGATTTAGTTTGCTCCATCTCGACAACTAATTTACGTTTTAATATAACCGTAGTAATACTGTATATCATTAAGGTTACTTAAGGTTAACAACACTACCTAAGTTATCATCAAATGGTAGATATTATCAGCTGTTAAATCTATAGTAAATACGTTATTATTTAAATAATTATTAACTTTATAACTAAATAATAAGTAACTAAATTATTTATTTTGAAATATTTTATTAATTATTAATTTTAGTTCTAATTAAACTTACAACTAATATTCCTATTTATATATAAATTATAATTTTAACATTTGAAAATTCTTTTGGAACAATTAATTTAAAAAATATTTGTCTTTTTAAAATTTGTTAAATATTGTTTATACTTATATTGTATATATTTATATATACAAGAAATATTTCTTAACTAGCAAATTATATTAAACATACTGTTACAAACCTCTCTTTTCTTGGCTATTATTTTCTAAAAAAATTATTGTACGCATTGATACAAGTTCATTCTCTTCTCAAGAGATGTAAAACTAACTAATATCGAATGCAAATTTGCATTTGAGTTTCAGTTTGTAGTTAAAATATTAATTTGAATGCTTACACCAGCTTGTTGATATAGTGAACACTTGACTATTAAACCTAAAGTTCTTGGGCTCGATCACGGAACTATCGAAGCATTGTTGCGTGATAATTTAGCTTCCAGATCCACTCCCTTTATGAAAATAAATACCTAGCGTCAATCGTAGAACAATAAGCCATGTTTATATTTTTATTGTCTATATGCGGTCATAGCTACTAGTGACTACAAAGGAGTCTGTAGAAGAAGTGTAACAAAAAATAATAAAAAGCGATGGACGTCACACTACCAACTTAACACTAACTTAAAAAAGTTAGATTTATAAGATAATATTACGAAAACATAATAAAAACGATGACATAACCTAGAAAAGTCCTCAATCGTTTAATTTCTCTAGCTATTTATTGTATGCCATTATCATTTATTTATTTATGTCATGTCGAAAGGACGTAAAAGACAGTATATGTTATTATGATTTTACATTTTTTAATTAAAATATCCCAATTAATCACACATAAACAAATTTAAAAAGTACATTTTATTTTACTAAATATATCGTAATTTATCTTAATAAAAATAACCTAAGTTATTTATTAATATGTCGGTGCATTAGATAGTTAAATATACCGTCAACTTAATAGTAAATAATATTGTTTAAGTGTGCTTACACTTAAAATTACTAATGTACAATACAAACAGTAACATAATGTAAGAGTAATAACAACACATATGAAGTCATAAAATGTTATGAATTATAATAATATTCTAAATAATATAGAAAAATGCATTTGGAAATAATTTAAACACAAACTGGAAATAATCCCCAAATAAAGGCTAAAAGAAATGTTAAAAATAACCGCCATGTTTTGCATTGGGAAGTTGTTGGTTTTTTTTCATTATCTCTGGACTATTGCACATTTAAGTGATAATTCTTTGGTGATGACGTCACGATCTAGTCATTCACCCTAATATAAAGTTTTTCATAACCACGCCAGAAGATGTTTCGCTTCAATAAACTTTTGAGAAAATATAGTTTTTTATACAATGATAATGATAACAAAACATAATACTGACACTAGTCATCAGTTTTCTTGATGTATGGTAAAGAACAAAAACAGTTTGGTGGGAAACCAATAACTGTCCGAGTTGTTAAGAAGGTAGGTTGTGGTGAAAATAAAAAAGTTAGATTTTGATAAACAGACCTGTTTCCCCGTTACTTTATACCATCTTTTCGCAGAGTTTTCATATTAAGCACAATTTTCTCAGATAGCTCCTGAGCTCACTTTTATGTTTTTTATAAACTTTAAGACAATTTCATAGCATAAAGATCCGCGAAGCATAGAAAACTACGTAATAAATATCATGATTTAAGAAACAAATGATTAGGAATACGAATATATCACGTTCTACTGTAAACGTAAGAGAACACAGTATCAAATCACAGAGTGGTAAAAAGGTAGATCTTTATTAGAAATTGAATTCACTATAGGCATATAAGTTGCAGTTTACAAACTTTGTCTCCATTAGTTTTTAAAAGACCTGATGTATTTCGGTAGTGTCGTCTCCATGTAAAAAACCGCAACAATGGTGCTCTAGTCTGTCATTAGAAAAACAGTAACTATGGCAGAGTTGCTATGGTAACTAATATCAGAAACTTGCTTCTGCCTTTCATCCGTCGATTTTCACGGATTTCAGAGGCAAAAGGTAAGTCAGGTAGTCAGAAATTCGAATTGACAAGATTTGAGTTTAGTTTTTGTGAAAAGGTAGTATTTAAATAATAATGAACACCACCTCAAAATTATTAACTTATTTCCTATATGCATTTCAATTTAACCATATGTTTTTGCTAAGAATTGGTGTAGTTAAAAACACTGGTGATGACGCTGCTGACCACTTGGTCATTGAAACGCCTATAGGAAAAGAAGTACCTCGTTGTAATAGGGCATTCATTATTACTTAACGATCAATTCTTATCCTGCAATTCTTTATCAGACTCTGTCGTTGCAAATTACTGCTATTAAAAATTAAATTTTGCAGAATATAATTTTTAAAAGTCATTTGCCAGCTTAGCTTTAAAATCATGCAAATACTCTAATAGTCTATGAACGTTTTAAATATAATGGTTAGACTGATGTTTTCAGTCTTTAATATAATCGTGTAATTTTCTAGAGATTCAGTAAATTAATTGAACGTCGAAATAACTATAGTAAAAATATAAAAGTTAATGAGATTCCTGTTTAAAATTTTTATTTCATACTTTAAAAGCAAGGTATTTTAAAAACACAAAAGTCATGGCAAGGTGAATAAAAGGTTATTAAGTAAGTAGAAAAAAATATATTTATTACAAAGACGAGGCTACGATTACTTATTTGTTGTTCTCATCAAGTCCGTTTTACTGTAAAATATTTAGCCCTTGTGCGTAACACTAAGGTGTTTTTTTTCAAAGGAATGTACCTAGGTAAATAGATCGTAATATTTGCCTCAAAGGAATTATATTTTGCCTTCTCATATTAGTCACCTTTGTTTTATACCCAAGCACTGTACCTCGTCTCCTATTGAAAAACAGACTTCATAAGGAGAATAAAGTAGTTGTCGGGAAAACGTCTTTGTAATAAACACATTCATTTAATTCGTTTGTCAACCGTTTAGTTATTCTTCACAAAAAATTATTAATTACAAACTTGACACATATAATATATATATATATATATATATATATATATACACACCAATTCTTTCCTGCATAATATTTTAATTATTGTTATTGTTTATTATATTTTTAATTTTATTATTTTGTAAGTAATTTGTACTTTAGTTTCTTTAAATAATGTTGTAATTTTATTTATTTCGTTACCTGTAAATGTAAAAGTTGTTAAAATGTTTTCTCTTTTATTATTTAGAAAGTTATTGCTTATTTTTTATTTTTATAATGTTGTTATTTAATTTATCTATAGTTTTTCTTTTATATCCATTTTCTAATTCAATTTGATATGTTATATTTTTCTCTTTTATTTGATCATTTATGATCATTGGTATTTTTTACACTCTATGAAATAGGTTATATATATAGTATTGCCGCTTTTGCCTCAAGAAGGGTTTCCTAGCCCTTTTTTCATTACGTTGCAAAGACCTCTTTCGTACTGGATTTTTTACAAAAACTTTTATATATTATTGGATAAAGTAAAATCACTTCATCTTTAAATCTTCATAAAGCAATCGAAATCGTTATTTGTAGCTTTGGAAAAATATAATTGCTCACTAAAATTATAAAACCATTGTGGAAAAAGCTTATAGGTTACCAATAGTTTTTTATTGTCTTTATTCCGTCTGAGTACCTTTATTAAAATTGCCAATTAAACAATTGATTGGCTACCACAATGACTACATTATATAAACGGACGTTGCTTAATGTTCACTATTAATGCAAATCATTCTTGTAATGGCTTAGTGGTATAAAATTTGTTTTAATGTTTTCCTTTCAGGAATTTAATAAAACATTAGTGCTAATTAACTCCCTCAAATTATAGAAAATTCAGTACTTTGAACAAAATTATTTTCAGAAATGATGGTCTTAATCACAATTTCCAATTCATTTAATATTTTTTTTCAAATTAAAGGCAATCAGCCAGTATGGCTGTCACTGTTATATCGTACGAAGTGAAAGTTTTGGGATTGTAGAATAAGGGTTAACGTATTATAATATATGGTAGGACAAACCCCTTAATATACGGTATGATCACATACCCAAATTTTAAGTGTTTCTTTTTGGAAATCTAATCAATCTCCATTTTCCAATTATTCTCCTCAGGCAAGGCCAATGACATATCTACTTAAACGTTTTCTAGTGAATATATATTTAAATATTTTTCAATAAATACACTCAGATATTGTTTTTAACGTTGTAGATAAATCATTTTTAACGAATATCCTACTTTAACTTCCAGTGGAGGAGGAAGGGTTTTTGCTTGTTACTAGCCTACGAGGAAACCACAATTGGAGTACATTTAAAGTGTACTCTACTTTACCAAAACCTACCACTTTATAAATTCTCCATTATTTCTGAACATTTACCACAGAATGTTTCTTATTTTACAGTCTCATTTTTTCTTACTAAGTAAGTGGCCATATTTTTTTAACATATAGAAAAACAGATCAAGTAATGGTTTTAAATGTTTGGTTTCTTAAAATATAAAAGACATGCATACATAGTTTCTCTTAAAACATGAGAGTGTAATAAGATGTTTGTGTACTTTTTCTTGACAAAGTGTCATTCCAAGACTATAAATTACAAACAATTATTATAGATTACTAATGGTAATAACAAAAAAATGATTTAATATGAAAAGCAATTATGCTATTAAAATAAAACAAATAATATTTGTTATCCTTAAAATTAATTTTGTTTACTGTCAAGATTTTTAAAGTTTATAAATCCGTATTGATTCATAATGTATTTGATTTTAATAATCAGACCTAAACTATAAAAAATTATTTATCAATCATATAAGCTTCTAAATAGAACCAGAGACCCAAATAAAGCTGTGTTGTCAGTCTTACATATCGATGGGCTAATTTAACACGCCAGTATTGAAATGAACGATGTAAAAGCTAGATAAGGGATACTGACAGCCCAGATATCAGCCTAATCCATATTGACAGGTCGTGACGGATCACCTGTTGGGCTGCATACCGCATGATAGAAGTCACTTCAATATCACAGCGGTGATAACAATTCCAAATCCTTGTTTTGATTTTGCAAATAATTCACATCACGTTGCGACTAGTGGGTCAAGCCAGATTTATTGCATTTCTTCTTTAAAAACTAACACAAAGATTGGAATGGTTTTTATAGATCGTAGTACAATTTAAAATCCATAAGGACGTAGAGGACTGCTACAATAACATTGTGAAAATATTACTTTAAAATCAACTTTGTTTTTCCGTTTTTTAAGCTCCCCTATGACATAGATTTTCTTGATTTCATTTGAAAGAAAAATCACTTTAGATATTTATTTCATAATCTATATAACTACTTTTTTATGACCAGGTAGCTGTTTTCAAGTAGAAATGCAAACGAGTTCCCTAGGGAATGAACTTCATTTCGATACTTATCGTTAGACTAGTAAGCCTAGACACGGACAGTTCACAACTATCCCTGTTTATAGGTAGCTAAATACGTTTACTCCAACACTACACTTCAAACCCTTACTGAAGGAATATTTTAAAAGTAACATCCCCTCCTCCCGTATGACTGTTACCGGGTGTCTTTTGTCTTCATCCTGAACATTCATCCATTTATTCATGACACATTGCACCTACTTATTTCATAATACACATTCATATCTTTCACATTTTATTCTGATTATCATTTATATACCATTTATTCACGACTCATTGCACCTACTTATTTCATAATACACGTTCATATCTTTCACATTTTATTCTGATTATCATTTACATACCATTTATTCACGACTCATTGCACCTACTTATTTCATAATACACGTTCATATCTTTCACATTTTATTCTGATTATCATTTATATACCATTTATTCACGACTCATTGCACCTACTTATTTCATAATACACGTTCATATCTTTCACATTTTATTCTGATTGTCATTTACATACCATGTATTCACGACTCATTGCACCTACTTATTTCATAATACACGTTCATATCTTTCACATTTTATTCTGATTGTCATTTACATACCATGTATTCACGACTCATTGCACCTACTTATTTCATAATACACGTTCATATCTTTCACATTTTATTCTGATTGTCATTTACATACCATGTATTCACGACTCATTGCACCTACTTATTTCATAATACACGTTCATATCTTTCACATTTTATTCTGATTATCATTTACATACCATTTATACACGACTCATTGGACCTACTTATTTCATAATACACGTTCATATCTTTCACATTTTATTCTGATTATCATTTACATACCATTTATACACGACTCATTGGACCTACTTATTTCATAATACACGTTCATATCTTTCACATTTTATTCTGATTGTCATTTCCATATTTTTAATGTCCATATCACATCTTTACTTTTTAATTACTTAATTTAGTCGTCACACTGTTTATATAATAAACGCTTCTCTTAACCCCGGTTGACAACCCATCTACTACAGAAAGATAACATTGCCTACGAGATGACAGTTCCTGCTGAATGTAATGCCCTTATATTCATCTTATTTTCTATCCTTCGTAGGTGATAGTAGTCACTGCTCGATCATTTTTAATTTATAGGCTTTATTATCCTCTAACAGGGTGATTGTGATATATAATAATCATAAATTTTTTCACCTACTTTCCTTTCCTTCATAGGTGAGAACAGTCACTGGCCGATCATGTTAATTTACAGGCTTCTATATGTTCTACCAGGGAGTTGTAATATACCATAATCGTAAATATTTTAAAATACTTGACTATTCTTCCTAGACTTTAGGAGTCACTGGCCGATCATGCTTAATTTACAGGCTTTTATATGTTTTACAAGGAATTTTTAATATACCATAATCGTAAATATTTTAAAATACTTGACTCGTCTTCCTAGACTATAGTCACCTAATGATCAGGAAGTTGTAATATACCATAATCCTAAATATTTTAAGATACTTGACTCGTCTTCCTAGACTATAGTAGTCACCTAATGATCATGCTTAATTTACAGGTTTCTATATGTTCTACCAGGAAGTTGTAATATACCATAATCCTAAATATTTTAAAATACTTGACTCGTCTTCCTAGACTATAGTCACCTAATGATCAGGAAGTTGTAATATACCATAATCCTAAATATTTTAAGATACTTGACTCGTCTTCCTAGACTATAGTAGTCACCTAATGATCATGCTTAATTTACAGGTTTCTATATGTTCTACCAGGAAGTTGTAATATACCATAATCCTAAATATTTTAAAATACTTGACTATCTTTCCTAGACTATAGTAGTCACTGGATGAGCACAATAAATTTACTCCTTTTGATACCGTTGACAAGATTAAAGAAATAAGGTCCCATTTTACTTGGATCATACAATATTCTACGAAGGGGATGCTGCTGGCGCTTCACTTGATCTTATACTTTATTAGTCTACTTCTTACTCTAGGTGTGATTATGTTAAGTAGCCTACTTATTTTTACATCTATTGGCATGAAATTCACGCTTAAAACATTTTAGGCTATATCAGAGAACGAACACAAGAATTTAAGTTAGAAGTCGAGTGCTTTACTCGTCACAAACTAAACATTTATAAAGAATAGCTTCACGACTTTTTCATGTAAAAAGGATCAACAAAATATATAGGCTGTCATCACATCTACTTAAAACTTTACCTACGTTCATCATATTTACTTAGTTCCTATATTTTAATTTTTTTCATCATATTGTTCTTTATGTACCTACTGTGTTATCTACGTTCCGTTTCCGTTCAATTCATTTACCCTGTTCTTTGACGTACATTTTCTTATATTTCTTTCCTTTACTAACCGAACCTTAACTTTCAACATTATTATATTATTTTAAAAATGTTTACATCAAATTAAAAAAAAGATTGATAGTAATAATAATAACAAAAAAACTGTGTCAATCATATTGAATTATTATTTTTCAACTGTATGCCTTCTTAAAAAATGTCATTCGTTCTTACTATCATCTTCACAATGCCTCACATAAAATACATACGTACAATTCTCTTCAGAAGCAAACTGTATTTACGTCTGCGGTGAAGTAAACAACCACGCCAGTTGCGAATTGAAATCTCCTTGGTAGGATAGAATCTGTGTCATCAGTTCAACAGGATTAGCGTAATTAATTGAAACTCTCGGAAACTACTGAAGAGCTTAATTGGATCTCGTGATTTAGTGACGTCATCGTACAACTGTTCAGACAATATACACTTTCTTTCCAGTTATTGGAACACAGTTCTCACTTTAATTTTACTCTATAAATAAATATACCAAATTTTAAATCAAACTCTTACTTTAGGTAATACTTTTCATATATTTAAGGCCTTAACTAGTAAATCCATATTGGATTAAATTGTACATTGCGAGAACGTAATATCATGAAACATTTGTTACACTGATTTATAAAAGAATAGAGAGTATTAAATGAAAAGATAAAATGAATAATTAGGATTTATAAAACAATCGGATAAAAAAACACATTGAAACTGATAATATAAGAAAAAACTAAAATTGTTACAGCATTTTTGGTGTGGTTATTAAACATTTATTTGTACTTAAAAGAACGTCCTTACAAAAACTGGAACCTCATTTGAGAATATTGATTTACTTCAGAGTCAACGTGTATAGTGTGTGTGTGTGTGTGTGTGTGTGTGTGTGTGTGTGTGTGTGTGTGTGTGTGTGTGTGTGTGTGTGTGTGTGTGTGTGTGTGTGTGCGTGTGTGTGTGTGTGTGTGTGTGTCTGTCTGTCTGTGTTTGTGTGTGTGTGTGTGTGTGTGTTAAAGAAAAACAATCATTCGAGAGTATTCACTATTTCCTACACTTAGGCATTGTTTTTATCCTAGAATTTACACGTTTGCCATATTTCTCATTAGCCTTGTCTCTGCGCCATTAATCCCTATTAACTTTAAACCTTTAACTTGTGCGTCAGACATACTAACGAAGTATTAACACTGCACTCTACCATCATACTGTACTGTACTTCGAATCCAAGGTGGGTAGGATACAAGCCATTCTAGTATTCTAGCTATCTTGCTTCGAATGCCTTTCTAATTTACTTTTAGCGGTTACAATTATCCTGTTTTCGATTGATGGACAAAGGATGTAACACACACTTATATATCACTTTTTGACCCCGATAGAAAATAGGTCCACACGCGGGACTCTATAATCCCCTCCATATTTTATCCAAGGGGTTTGTTATAACTATTTTAAACCTACTTAGGTTAACAATCTTTCCCCATTCTCTAAACCACAACAAATAGACGCTGAATAAAATTACTTATTTTAAATCCTATTTTTTTACGATTAAAACCTGAAACAAAGTCCTTTATTTTCAACATTTTATTACTTTTTTGCGTATAGGCGGAAATGTTTTCTGAAATTCCTGTCATTAATATTTATTATTTATTAACGTCCTTTCCGTTGTCTTTCAGAACGTTCCTTTGTTAAAAATTCATCTGATTTAAGTTGGGTTTATAATTTGACGAGAGCTTTATGCTTGGTTAAAAAATATAAACACATTAAACAAACGTAGTTTTAAATGTGAAATTTCAACAACAGCTGTTCGGTGATGTATATAAACCAATTGAAGAATATGGTTGACCAAAACATATTTAAATGTTTTAAAATATAAAATGTTTAAGTCAATGAGGAAGAGAAAAGCATTAGCTATAGCCTTGAGTTATTCATACCCGCAGACAAATAATTGATGCTATTACAATAATGTGATTTAAGGGTAAGTAGTAGCATATAGATAATAATTTGAACTAGTTAAAGATATGGGAGTAGACCTAGCCTGCAGTAATTAATTGAATGCTTCTTAAGTCTAAAAATTATACTAAATCATAGATCAATTAACGACTATAAATTAGATAATTTCAATAAATAGCATATTTAATATCAATTAAATTAATATGAATAATTGTATTTGAATCCATATAGATACGATACATAACTTATGATAAATCATAATATTCGTTACACTTTTATTCTTTGTGGAATGTATTTATCCTGCAATTTTACCAAATTTTTAAATTAGCTATTTTTAATAATTCTACGTTTTATAAGAATAATTTTATAAACATATTTAGCAATTTACTATACATAAATGAAAGTACTTATGACTAATAAAAACAGCGCCTTCCATGAAAACATTTTATCACTTAATTTTCCAAAATAACATTTGTTATTCCATTTAAATATAATTTCCACATAAACTAACTTGTTAGTTACAAGTAATACCTCTGTTTAGCTTTCGGAAATCTTCGAGGTAATTCGTTAGTTTTCGGAAATCTGAAGACAATGTTCATTATGTGTGACATCACACTTTTTAATTTCTCGCAAAATAGTACTTGGACCGCTTAAAAGTTTTAAACTTCGAAAAAAAACAACAATGAAATATATATGTAAATGCCAATATAAACTAAACATGACTAAAATAAGCTATAAAATAACCGTTTTCCGAAACTATCTAAAAAGGAGTTACATCTTCCATGAAACGAATAGAAAAAAACCTGTGAAAGCAGACGTAAAAAAAATATGTAATCTAATGAAGACGTATGAAAATCGTTATGAGTTTAACGAAGCGCGATTGTCTGTCAATTGCACATTTTATTGTGTTTGAAGGTTTTATTAAACAAAAACAAACATATTTTATTTTTCAACCCTCTGCAATACGTATAGCAAATTCCTAATATTGTGCTTTTATAACTACCAACAGGCCACATTATTTCATGTGATTAATTAGTTTTTTTTTAAATTTACAACCATTTAGAGCCATTCGACACTTTCTTCCGTTGGATTTAGTTCATTTTCAAAAATGCATTTATTATATGGCAACTGTATTTATTTTTATTAAAAATAATTATTTTATTACAAATAATAAATCAATTTAAATTTAAATTCTTAACAAGAAATGAAAACTATAATTTTTTTCTCAATTACATCTATAAAAAACATAAGACTATGCCCCATAGCATTTTAGTGTTCTTTTACAGCCCCCTATGTATGTACAAAAGTAGAGAATGAATTTGGTTAGTGGTATTGAAATCACATCTATGATATGTCGGCGTCCCTCAGGACATGCATAAACCCCCAAAAATGTGACCCTCTAATTTTGCCTACTTAAAACAAAGTTCCACAAATTAAAACTAATGTTTACCTCCTTCCTTAATTTAGGGAGTTAAGAGAGCGTTTGGGACCCTCTCGAAAAAAGTAGCATCTAAACTACTTTTATCCTACCATCAAAGGAGTAGGATACTTTTTATCCTACTACAACTTAACTAAGCTAAACCAATCATAGGTAGTTGAGCGCTGTAGGGCCTACATTACTTTCTTTGAATGGTTCAGTTCAAGTAAGGCTTTACACTGTCTCTCCAAGGCCACCTTAAAGGCATAAAGGAAATCATTGTTAGTAATGAGGTTAACCTATTGGTATTTAATATGATTTACAGCAGCATGGTGCATAGCGTGTATGAAAAGGCCTAAACTAAAGGAAATACAGGTATGTTCCGAACTTTATTATGATATAGGCTGCACATCAAACCACTAGTTTTGCTTATTAATACAAAAGTTCTATTAATATATAGTTCTAACTACTTTATTCTTTTAATATAAATGTTACAAATATACAACCTTAGAAATGAAAGAGGTTTTTCAAAACTGAACTACTGCTCACGGAATTAAGGTCACTTCTGAACATGCATTTAAAAGTTTCGTTGTTACATTGAAAAGTCGGCTTCCTTGAGAGTACTTGTTATAGAAAAATCTATAACTCTAATAATTTAACGGCTTGCAGTGAACTTATTGTACTGAAAAAGTCGGCCACCACTTTGCAAGAGGTTTTATTATATAGAAAGTTACTTTCCATTTTCCATTTGATAAAGCATGTAAGTAACTTTATGCAACTCGGTTTTATCACGAAATACTAAAATTCCACTTTCACAACCTTTTTTACAACCTAAAAATCAAAAAGTTGAGGAAATGTATTTAATACCCTAGTTTTCTTAAGAAACAATTCTTGTAAAAAGCAAGACTATTGTACAAATATATATGAAGTACAAGTAGTAAGAAAAGAGTTTCTGATAAGATCTAGATTTCTCAAAGAATTGGAAGGTAGGAGTTACTTTATGTTAATCATACAAAGCTTAAAAATATCACACAATTCCTAAACTAAACATAAAACGAAACGAATACCGGTGATTAATGTTTTAGTCAGTGAAGGATATTAATGAAACATATAACCTTAGTTTTATTTGCACGACGTTTCGTGGCACTGTCCCAGCCTTATCAGGTGTTATATTTCTAAAGTAGAGGTTTTTAAATAAGTTCACTTTGAAATTAGAACATGAATAGAGCTCTAATCATAAAATTATCAGTTAATATTGATTTAGTTCTAAACGTAAACTCTTATATACAAATTCGAGTTTTCTTTCTGTTAACTTTTATAAAGTGTGTATCTCTCATTACAAAAAATTCAAAACTATCGGGAGTTGTTTGTTTTAATTTAAATTGAATTCAACTAATGTCATTTTAAACTGAGACTCACTGAAGTCAGTGAGTCCTGAGACCGGGATGAAAAATTTAATCTAAAACACAGTCATAAATGCTAATTTGGTGAAAACATCTATGCCAGATACATCGAAACTGACGACAGAATTCATGTAACATGGATATTTACTTTCAGCCCTAAAGTAGGATATCACTAACAGTAGCACTAGATAAAGCGGAATTCCGGTTGTAAAAAAAAACCTGAATTCTATAAGAAACCGTGTATTTGTTGGCTAGCACTCAGTGTGTTTATCTTATTTCTGTAAGTCTTTAATTAATATAGAGAAATTTTCAATCTTCTTCTTCAAAATTTCTCAGGCTCTTGACGAATAAAGTTTGTCAGGGAAATGGCTGGATGAGGTTTAGTTCCTTTTGTTAGTTCACTGGACCATACTAATTCTATTATTACCGAGTGGTTTCTGATAAGCGAAACTTTCCTAATCTAGTTATGACAATGTTTAATGTTATACAGTAATATGTACTCCTTCAGCTACTGTTCTAGTAATATTTTACTGTTATGCATTTCTCTTAAATCTGTCAAAATATGTTTGTTTTACATACATTTCCCGAGATCTGGTCCTAGATAGACATTAATCTAATTCAAAAGCGTTTTATTCTACCAATATTAATTACCATTTGTCTTTCAGACAACTTTAAATGGAAAACAGTTTAAATAAACATACACTCTATTTAAGGTCATTCCTAGTGTGTTTTGGGGGATACACGAAAGATGCGTACAACGAAATATGCTTACACCAGGAATATTGCGAAAGATGCGTACAGGATCAGGCTTTGACAGATGACGAGGGTAGGCTATGACGTCAGAATATTGTGACAGGAGAAAAATGCGTACAACTATTACGCGAACACGGACATTTTAAAATCATTGAGCTACATAAATGAGTTTACCTCTGAGCTAAACATAGGTGTCACTTAGTTTCTCGGGACTGGAGATCCTTTAAAACTTTATCTATTATTCCTGATTTCCATCACACTTTACCGGGCTTTGGACTGGCAAAATCATAGAAACATTTTGGCGTGTTTAAAATCAGCTTGTAGCTTCGGTAATTTTTTGTGTTTAAAATTTTTAATTAAAAATGTTTTTTTCATTATGGAAAATTTTTAATTTATTCTATTTTACAACTTGACCAATTTATTAGATCTTTCCATCTGATTTCTTGGGTCTACTCTAATCCATTCTTTAGATGTAGGAAAGAGATCATAAAAAAGACCTTAGTCTCCAGTTTCTAGGTATTTTTGTACTATTTTTTTTTTTTTTTAATTCTTTTATCGGACTTAATTTTCTAGCTTTTTTTCGTTCTTTCTAAGTGTAGCTCCAGTCTCATCTGCATAGGAGTCGCAGTTTCACCCTCTTTTGATAAGCCACTTTCGATTAAATCGAACTTATCACCTCGACAGTTATAATCAAAGTGACCACTGACAAAGTGGAAACACTTTTCTTGAGCCATTTTGACTGGAAGAATCCAAAACTTTTAATTTTAGTAACAAATTGTTTAGGGTAGATGATGTGGGTTGACAATTGGAGTATGGTGTGTACGCTTTTTTCGCTTGTCAAGTTTACGGCTTACCCTCGTCAATTGCTATTGTTTCCTCTTGTACGCATATTTCGCTGTTCGCGTTTCTCGTGCCACCGTTTTGGGATGCCAAAGGGATCTTTTTAATTGATTACCTTGAAAAATGCAGAACGATTTCGGATGAATATTACTACAACCTACTTGACCAGCTGGATGTCAAAATTCTCGAAAAGAAGACTGGCTTGAAAGAGAAAAATGTCATGTTTTATAAAAACAACGAACCTGCTAACGTAAGTATTTTTACAATTACGAAAGAGTTTGGTAAAAAGATTTATAAAGCTAACTACAAGTACTAAGTAACTAGTTGAAACATTTTCTTGAGTGCATTTCTGGAAAGAAATTTATAGTAGAGAGACCCTACAGAAAAAATGTATACAAGCCAAGAGCTAAACGAGCCTTTATAATGTATCATTAAAAAAAAATCATTTTTAAACATCCTGTGTACCTATAAGTAAAGCAACTTTTAACGAACTCAATATGTTTTCAAGGTATTTTCTAAAAAATATTTTAACGGTTTAATTTTAATTTTTCGTTTTAAGAATTTTTTTAAACTGCCTGATTTTTTAATTAGACATACACGACCAAAACTACAAGGGAAAGTAAGGGAGGAAGGAATTTGATGTAATGAATTTTGTAATAAAGTTTCTAAAACTCTTAAAAAATTGCAATTACGTGATAAAATGCTTATTGCATAGTAAGAAAAAAACATATCTAAAATATAATTATAAATAATTATTTATAATTATAAATATAATTAAAAACATTGTTGAAAATAATTTTTAAGTGTGGAGATAATTCAAAAACCTTCAGACGGAAGTTTCATTAGAAACCATAAGTAGAAATTGCTCTAAGTAGTAATGTTCTCATGTGCGATAATAACAATCTGCTACTCTCGTTGTACCATAGTCCGAGTGATAGAATTCTACAGTGGGTTGAGAGATAATACCAATGTCGATTTATATTAAGCCGTTATTAAGATTGTCCATGATCCGATTCAGTCGTGCACACATTTCTCAAAGAATGCTGAATCTAGATTGGATCACACTGGCTACTGAATCTATTTGCGTGTTTAAAATATCCTTTGGTATTTCCATTATTCTCCAGCATCATTCACTGTGTAATCTGCCACATTATCGTTGATAGATATTTACGATTGATACTTTGTGATTTTTTTCTAGGAACCTCTTTATTAATTTCTTTCTCTGTCACAATGATTTCTCCTAATTTTTCACCTTATGCTCTCTGGTCTAAACCTGTATCTTTCAGACATTTTCTCATTATTTAAACTTTTCAGTCTAAACATGAAACAAACTATATTTTATAAAATGGTTATCAATGATACAGAAAATTATTTTCGAGGGTTGCTGATGATTTTCCAATAGGAAAACATCCGAAAAGATAGCCTATTCAAAATTTAACACATTACCAAAACCCGCTTACAATCCGAATACTCCAGTTAGTATTACAAATAATTGTGAATACAATTGACAACGAAATTTTGGATTTTGTTTGTTACAAGAAAACAAATAACTGAGTATTGTACTTGGTACATTTGACGCTGATTTCAAATAGAAAAGCGATCTCTATCCATCTGGCATGGTTTTCTTTTGTAAAAAGCAATTAGGTTTTTGGAAAAAACATTTGACAATGGTATAACCATATGCTGCATATGTGCAATTTTTACATACCTAAAATTTCCTTCGTTTTGATTTTCTGGTATATTCTGCTGTAGGTATATCAGTCTTGAGATCCCAGCAGTAGTCAGCCAGCATGCTTGTATACCACTTTACCTGGTAACGTTTCTCCATGACGGGTATATCCTGGTAAAACGTAAACTATGTTCATTACTCACATATTTTGGGAAAGAAATCCAGATTGGAATCGAAGAAGTGGATTTTGGTGACATATTACAGCCAGGTGCTTTATAGCTCTTTAACGGCTCGGTTATTCATCATCTATAGTTATCTGCCTCCTAATTTCTAAGGAAGGTCTTAACAACCTTTTTAAAAGATTCCCAAGCAGCAACTTCACAGTTATTCAAATGTTTTTCAAATATGTAGCACCAAATTAATTTTCTTATGTCTGGGCCAAGAAATATACCTTCTTTTATCTTACTTTCGCTTAGTTTTTTTAACTTGTTTCTTAGAAACTAAAATCCATTCCCCTCACCATCCATTGCTTTAACAAGATTTTTCATTAAGCCTAGCTTAATGTATAGTGGTGGGACTTAAGGTTTTTCGAGTTTTACTGGTGCTTTGTGTACAACATTATTCTCCACGGTCAATCTTTCTCGTTTTGGCCACTCTTTCTTATGTAATGATAAATCCGATCTCCTCTGTCTTACACAGGAAACAGCACTGCCGTCGTAATTTAATGTATGAAAAAAAAACAGTAAATAAATTAAATTGGAAAGAATAAAGAAAAATTAGTTATTAAACTGAAATTTAAAAAATTGAAGTAAAACATTGCATTAAAGAAAAGACTTTCGTAAAATCGAGAAGAAATACCTTGAGCTAACACAAGTAAAATGGTTTGGAGATTAAAAATAAACAGTATGATTACCATGATAACGGAGTTCCCATTGGTTTAAAATTTAAGATGGACTTAAGATGGAATGACGTGGGAGTTTGGTCTATCAACGTGACAATAGCGTCACCACAGCCTTAACGAGATGTTGTGTTTTGCCATGAGGCGACGTTAAAGCTAAAAAAATATGTTGTAATAAGACTGTATAGAATGCTTTGATGGGACAAGGTATTTGGAGGAAGTGTAAAGGTATTTGGGCAGATACTCAAATATCGTCATAACATTATCTCGACCAAGAAAATGACGAAACGACGGACTTGGAAAATATCACAGACGCCATGCAAGAAGAGAACAACAAAATTTCAAGAAAGAAAGGAACAGGACCCAAGAACCAACCCCTTTGGAACTACTTCACCTTTTGCAGTACAAGGTCATATAACCAATTTAATTTTCTTTTCAATAAATATTTAATTCAAAACATTTTAAATTCAATTCAAAATTAAATAAAAATTGAATACCTAAGGAAGAAAAACCTCTCTTAGGTTACCTAAATTAAATTATAAATATTCGAAATTGATTTTCCATTCAACCGTTTGCCTGAAATGGGAATTAACGTATTAAGTTTAATTGATAATATCAAATATGGCTTTATTCTCGAAGAACGGATGGAAATCCGTTATTAACATAGTAGATAAGTATGAATAGGAGTGAAAGTAAATGAAGATTTTATTAAATGTATAGCGAAGTATAACTAACTGGGGTAACCTAAAAATGGGTAAATGTTAACAAGACTCTGATATTGAAATTAATGAAGTTTGTATTAAAAGGCATAGCCTATTGACACTAGATAGAATAACCTGTTTGAATAATAACAAGACTCTGAGATATGTGAAATTTAACTGGGATAAACAATAATATGCACAAAATTAACTATGATAGTTGAAAGTGAGTAAATGTTAGTATATATAGTATGATCTTTCGGCTTTTGATATTATTAGAAAAGAATAGGGAAAATATATATATATATATATATATATATGTATGTGTGTGTGTGTGTGTGTGTGTGTGCGTGCGTGCGTGTGTGCGTGCGTGCGTGCGTGTGTTTGTTTGTGTGTGTGTGTGTGTGTGTGTGTGTGTGTGTGTGTGTGTGTGTGTGTGTGTGTGTGTGTGTGTGTGTGTGTGTGTGTTGTGTGTGTGTGTGTGTGTGTGTGTGTGTGTGTGTGTGTGTGTGTGTGTGTGTGTGTGTGTGTGTGTGTGTGTGTGTGTGTGTGTGTGTGTGTGTGTGTAATAATAAGACAATGTGAGGACATATTCTACACTATTAACCTGAAACTAGATAGGCAAGTTAAGTGTAATTTCAGGTTAAATAAAACTTTAAAAGATAAATCCTGTAAGAATACAATACTTTGATCATAACAAATTTTAATGTTAAATAAAAAATTTATATTTTCAAATTAGCTTTGTTTTATTTTAAAATAAAATAAATTCACTAGTTATCCTATTGTAGGTTTTAAGTCAAAAGTGTCATAAAAATACATAAGATTCAGCAAATATTTGGCATTTAACAATGACATCACTGTTGACCAATGGTATTAATAAATTCACACACGTTTTAAAATACGGAGTTATTTTATGTTTATAGGAATGCATATGGAGATTATAAAAATTAACAATAGTTTAGGGAGGAATTAAGGCTACTTTAATGTATTGTTTTAGAAGACTATTTGGTTAAAAAATCTTATAATGTTTTTAAATGAATATCAGTGTAAATAATTTGTAAAAACCAAGATGTAGGCCTTATTTGAAATTTACCTTTTAAGATATAAGTAATATATTTATTAAGCCATTTATGTGTGTTTTCTTTCAATTATAGTACTGATGAATATAATATATGCTCTTTAGTATTAAAATTATTCATTATTTTAAAACCTTCACAAAAAATCAGAAAACAGAATTAATTACTTTAATGTAGATGAAATGTCACAAATAAATTAAATACATAAAACTCTTCGTGAATCAACTGAAAGCGACAAATTAAGTGTCAAATTGTTTAAAAAATTGCATCGTCAAAATTATTTTCAGAATAAAATATCTGTTTTTCTTACTGTTTAAATATTCACTTTCGAATATAATTTTTTAAAGTTATAAATCTATTCAGTATCAGGTTTGTTCTCAAATAAATAAATTCTTTTATTAAAATAAAATTTTAAACGACGACTGAGCAGAGTCTGTATGATGGTAATATTGTGCAGTGACATGCAATTAGTAAATGGTTTTACAGTATCTCGATTTATACCTCGGAATTGTCTAGCAATCAGAGCTCTATAATTTGTCTCCGATTCTTTCAGACGCTATAATTACCCGTCAAAAGATAAAGGATTTTTTGAGGTTTGAAGCGTTGCTGCACTTCTAAATAATAGACAGTTTGGCCTTTTTGCAATACTTATTTATTTATCTTACACTCGCCGTTTAGAAGAATTATTGCTCTGTAAACGGTAAAAATATGTCATAGTGTTTGATTCTGAAATAGAGAAAATCAATTGGTTTTTTTTCAGAGTAACATGCGGTAGAAATACGTCATAGTGTTCGATTCTAAAACAGAGAAAATCAATTGTTTTTTTTTCAGAGTAACATTAAAACAAATTATACCATAAAATTATATATAACATAAAATCAGATGATATATGAAATGTTGAAATTTAATTCCTTTTGAGGTGGCTCTTAGCGTTACCTGATAAAAGTAATTAATCTTTTGAGGTTGCTATTAATCTTGCGGAAATTATACTGACGCGAAACCATATTTTTTGTCCATCCAATGAGTTTTTTGTATTCGTCGCTATAGTGGTTTTCATTTTAAACATATTGCTTTAAACTAAATAGTATTTAAACTATTAGTATGTAATACTAATTTCCAGTGAATCATGTAGAAAAGAATTATGGATTCTGTACACCTAAAGATGTCTAAAGTTTACGTAAATGTCTAAAGATATTTAACAAATTATAAACAATGTATATTGTAGTAGACTTTGTGGTGGAAAAGAAAATGCAAATATACGAAAATATCCTTTAAAAAATGTTCAACGGAAAAGATGAATCATGTTTATATTTATGGATGAGCAAGAATTCTCCACTTTGCGGAAGACAATAGATTACCGTGTGCAGTCACTTCAAGAAGCTAAAGTACATACTGACGCCATATTCCCAGAATAATTGCCGTCCAATCTGCACCATTACCATTCTGTCTTAGAGTGTTGGTGAAGCTACATTATAAGCCTTATTTTAAGAGGATTGTACACGCAAGTACACCTTTTGTTCACGATTAGGAAATATTACGCTATTTTGAAAAGTGTATGAAAAATCTTACTTTTTTAAAACGTTTTTGGAAATATTTTCAAAATGGGTATTGAGGCATAAAAGATAAGTACATACTGGACGTCACCATTGTTTGTAAAATAAAATGTTACTTTTTTTTTATTTTGTGATTTCTAAACTTGTGTTCGATTAACAAAATAGATACTCAAGGAAAAATTACGTTGTAGAATTAAAATTAAAATGTGAGATGTCTGGTAGGGAAGAGGACAAAATGTGGTAATGCCACTTCCAGTATGCAACAGTCGTTCGTTTCCAATTCTCCCGATAAATGTTAAAGAAACAACTAACGACGATATGGTGAAAAAGGCTTTGAGAATTTGACAACCTTGTTAATACAGATTGTCATGGAAACAAGTTCCTGGCTAGACGAAGGTGATGAAAGCCTCCATGACATTGGTTGGAAAACTATTTTTCCAACTTTAATTTTACCATAGCTAGGTTCATGATTTGAGCTGCGTCTACAATAGCATTTCATTAACGCCTGTCTGATGCATAACCTTGTAAGTATCATATCATGGAACTTTGTTAACATCAAGGATATCATGGCGTCACCTGTCACTGACTGGGAGAGAGAGCGACGATTAAATGATAGTGACTAGAGAAATACTTCTCTAACTTTAATTTTACCATAAATGCTTCATTGCTTGAATTTTGTTCACAATAACAATTCCTAGAGATACCAACTGGATCGGGTAAAAATTTGTGGAAGCTATACATAGAGGTTTTATAGAATGAAGATTCTCTCATCTGGAACCATTGCTACCTTAAGCCAACCATTTTGGAACAATTTGGAAGTAATGTTTTAACTCTTCAAAAATGCATCCGTCAAAATGTAATAATACGTAAAGACATTTTTTTACAGATGATATTGGCCATATACCTAATTCCTGAACCTCCCTCTACCTTGCCGCATTTCTTGAACCATTTCCTTTCTTTTACTTTCTAACTGCAGTCTCCTCCAGGTCTTTGCTTTATCCTTGTATTCTTTCCATTAAAAAAACACTCACACACACACATTATGGGTAGTAACTTTTGTGCGAGTCTTCTTGTCCTTGCCTAATTGCCTTTCTTTGACATGGAGTTTATGACAGTTGCCTAGATTCTCATCTTATTTCTGTCCCTTTTGTTCTCTTCCCAGTATTATATTCTGCATTACATTCTCTAAAGCATCATTTCTGCAGCATTAACTCTTCTTCTCAAATTATTATTCAAATTCCAAACATCAGACACGCGGGAAATAATTTGTTTCATAAAAGTAAGTTATTTTCCGTAATTCATTAATTTTTACATTTTTTGTAATTTCAAATTTTATTCTGTATGTCTTGTTTATATCTCCTATAATTTTTATTCTTTGTTCCCAAATATTTATAGCTTTCCCTACATTCAATTGTTCTTTTGTCTGGTTCCAAATATCGTTATTGAACTCATATTTTGATTTTCATCTTTTCTATATTCATTCCTTAATTTCAGTTTACAAACTCCTTCACTAATATTTCAATCACGGAGTTCTTATTTTCATTATCTTCTTTCATAAACTCTTGACCGTTACGAAACGCTAATATTTGGGTCGACAAAACTTATCAATTGAAGATAGAGGTCAGATATGTATTTTTACAGAAATAAAAACCATTATATTTATAACTTGAAACGAAACTTGTAACATAGTAATTTTGAAATAAACCAATCTGAGTTACGTTGTGTTTTGTCTTTTATCAAAAATTTCATATATACCCTACAATTACTTGTAAGTTCAGTTGAATGTTATGTTAGGGGATAAAATTTCCCAGTAAAGAGAGATGGAACTACACTTATACTCCCGTTTAGGATTAAAATCTATTCTATAGACTGAACACAGAAGACATAATTCCTAGCTAGCTTCTGAAACTAAGCCACACCGCTCATTCATAGACATTTCTGTTGTAAATCACACAAAGTTAGCTTATGTAGAGCATTAGTGTAATCGGGCTTTAGAAATAGTTTACGCGACGCCCTAATAAATAAATTTCTAACTAATTTAACTTATTTATATCCTGTAAAGTCAGTGTAAAGGTGTGAGTATAAGAATCAACTAGAACGAAAAATGATTTTTTGTTAGTTACTTCCTACTTATGTATATTATTTCAATTCAAAAGCCAAAAATAAAATTAAAAATAATCTCCAGTTCTTTGAAACAAATGTTTTGTTTTAATGTATTTCTTGATATTATATAGCCCGGTTTGATACGTATTTTTTTCTTAAAGGAATATTAAAAACTCTGATGAAAAATAATTTAATAACATTAATGTAATAAATTTGAATTAATTTAATATTTCCCCACGGGAAGTCTCAACAATTTAAATTCTGTAATGATCATTATTAAATTTAAAACAAATTACAATTATAAAAATTAAATAATAACAAATAACTGTTTATTTTATTGTACCTAGTGGAAATATTTTTATCAAATTGCCATATCATATTTTATAGATCGTGATAATGACAATAAAGCCATAAAAACGACTGTAAATGTTTGAAATGTCTCTGAAGTATTATTAACTAGTTATCGAATTGCTGTTTTGGTGCTGTACAGCAGAGACCATATTACTCTCTGACGTACACATAATATACAAGGCAAAAGATTTTATTACAATATCTCCTTATATAATTTTTTAAAATTCAAATAAACGACCCTCTTTAGAATTGAAATACTTTGTAACACCCCACATTTTTAAATTTACCGTGAAATTCTCGTAAAATTACCAATGTTACCAGATAACATAAAAACGTTTCCTAGTGGTTATACAATTATAATTTCGAAATAAATGAGCGTTTTTTACCCTTAATTAAATTAGGCCATTTGTTTTCCCTTTAACCTACGAAACATATAAATAAAGCCTATTGTATGCATTTTAACCATTCGCCTTGGAATCACAGTAAACTGAATTATTTTGTTTATATTTCAAGGTCACCCTTCCGCATAATAATAAACGTTCTTTCCAGAGAAGTGTTTCTTTCTCAACCATTAAGGAAGAAACATCTCATTACTAACGTCCAGTTGCTGAAGCAATAAGGTTTGTAGACATTTTAAAGTTATAATATAAAAACGGTTTTGAAAAGACAACACATGCAGTGCAATATTTTCAAACACGAAAAGCTCCATAAGAGAATTATGGTTTTCGTAATTGCTTTTGGAAAACAAATAATAAAAAAACTACATGAAATTGTCAAAAAATATATTTTTGAAAAGATTCAATATGAAATAACACATGGTTAACTAACCTTATTCTGCGAATAGCACAGCAATACGGCAAATTAATCCAACAAATTTGGTCACTTGTAGTTCAATACAAATTTATTTAATCACAGTCGGCCATTGTTGTACAGTCTGCTTGAAACCACAACAGAAGGTATTAATGGAAGCTGTGACTGTACTTGCATGTTTGATGCGCCGGTTAATCCACTAGAAATTTGTTGCAGTGCAATTAATCGAATTTAATTTAAAACAGACAGATTGTGTTTAAAGCTAAATGTAAAAGGGAAAACAGGTATAATTTGAGAAGTTATTTTAAAAAGTAGTTGTTGTGTTCCTTTTAATAATTGCTTTCTTATTCAACCACAGACATTTTTTACTCATGAGAAATTGTCACTTCTGTTAAATCCTAAATCAAATACAATAAGGCAGCAATAATTCTATTTGAAGAGGAAAATTTTAAAGTTTTTATTAAATAAACTGGAACGAAGTATTGTTATTAAATGGTAACAACATAGAAGTGTTGAAAACAAAAGTATTATGTTTAATAGATACTTAATAGTCGTAAAAAACTTTTAACGGAAACTAATATAAATTATATACTAGAAGTGAGTACCGAAGCAAATATCCGTAAGGAAATGAGAATATAAAAGAAAATAACTAAATATGGCATCTGATCAATGAGAAAAATACTAACAATTTCTAACCAAACAATGAATAAACGATTTCAGAAAAAATAAGTAATAATAGAAGACCAGAGAAAATATATAGACCAATTTCGATTACAAATTAGAAAGAACAAAATTTTATTAAGTTTATATGACAATAATTGACTTAAATAATTATCCTGGTACAAACAAAAACGTTTTGATAAAGCAAACACGGTTGTTGTGGAAAAGGTTCAAACCCACTGAAAATCTATTTTTATTAGTTTCTAAAATATATATATATATACAATGTAAGAACTTCTATTTAACAGTTTCAAACTCAAATTACCCTAGCCTACCTCTACCGTTATGTGACTAGATAGTTTCTGTTTTCTACTCGGTTCTGTTTTTTTCTATATACACCTGGAGCTAAACAAAAATCGTACTACTATTCAACAACATGTATTTTATTTTTGCATAAACACAGGTTTATGTAAAGGGCGAGTTTCACCTTAAAACATGCAATACATTCTGCACGAACAGAGAAAGAACTTCTCTCATTATGAAATCTCGGAATAAAACCTAACAAACTCTATCTGCATTCACTATGTTTACAAGTGTATGATATATAGCAGAAGCATTTCTCCACATGTTTAACATTTGACTGCATTTGTATGGCGTGCGGTTCTTTTTCATATGTGTTCCGCTCATTGTCCTTTCAGACCCATCAAACACTTTTCAGTCAACATCAACAAAATGAGATAAAAATAACTGAACAATATAAGTTCATATTTTTAAATTTAAAACCTTTACTTTGAAAAGTGACACTATATGGATTGTTATAAATAGTATTTTAAATTATTTTTTATTTTTATTAAACATACTTTAATATTTTTTAATATTTTCTGTTTAAATAACAAAAAAGATCTGTTATTATTTTTATTTTGCATTCTCTGTTATTTCTTATTTTACATAATTTAATCTTACTTTGCACACCTTGTTATTTTGTTATTTTACATACTCGTACATTTGTGTTCGCTTTTTTTCACTCACTTTGTTGTTTACACCCTTACCTACAGTATTTGTTATTTCACATACTTTGTAAATTTATTATATTACAAACTTTTCTGTTTGTTATTTACGTACTTTAATATTTGTTTTTTTACATAGTTTCCTATTGATTATTTTACATAATTTCTGGTTTGTGATCTTACAATCTTTATTTATTGTTTCATATACCTTCCAACGTTTTTATTTTACATTATTTGGTATTTGCTATTTTACATACTTTTCTATTTGTTATTTATATTCTTAAATATTTGTTTTTACATACTTTCTTATTGTTTATCTTACATACTTTGTGATTTGTTATTGTGCATACTTTACGTCTTTGTTATTTTACATATTGGGATATTTGTTTTTCATATACATTTCAATTTGTTATTTTACGTACTTTGGTACTTTTATTTTACATACATTGATAAATTTATTTGTTGATAAATTAATTTGGCAAATGGTATGATACGTAATATTATAATTGGTATTTTACATACTTTAATAAATTTATTTTTCATACTTGGATATTTTAACGTAATATTTAGTTACGTAATATTTAGCTAGATTATACACTACTGTATCTAAGTAGTACATTATTTTACTACTTATGTATTTTAGAAAATAACTGGCAATTTCACAAAATGATACATTTTGAAATCACTTTATCCATAATTTTCGAAGTAGAAAAACGCATTAAACTATTGTTTAATAATTACTGTATTTATTTTGTATTAATCACTGTATTATACACATTATTGTACAGTATGTATAATGTCTATTTATACATAAAACAATATTTTGAAAACGTAACTAATTAACTAAAAAGATTTAGTTAGTGATACTTCTCAACAGAGGCTATTCACATTGTTAAGGTCCATTGCTATAAGATGATACAAACTGGATACAATAAGACATCAATTATGAGTTATAATTATCCCCAACTCAGTGGTTTCAGGTAAGCGATTAAGCTATGCAAACAGTAAACGTCCGCACCCACACCTCTAAATAAATGCTAAATTAGAGGCGATATAGAGGCGCATTATGAAAATCCATTTTATAAGTACGAGTAAGATAAAATATTTCGACAGCATTGGAAACAGGCCCGCGCTTGGGAATAGCCGCCGGCGTGGGGCTCTTTCAATTTATCAGGAGCTTCGGATTTTCGATACGAGATAATATAGTGAGGATATGTACCTGTACATCAGAGAGATTTCTGTATATAAGAATTGGCAAATGGCCTGCAACCAAAACCTTTGTTAAAGAAAGGCACGTAGTAAATTTAAAATAAATATTCCAAACCCCTTTTAATTGCATTTGTCTATTTTAGTCGAAATGTAATGTTAATCCTGACACTGTAATGTC